>VNJY01005929.1:0-112092 GCA_008042715.1 Drosophila bocki
GTGAAGGAGACGTTTCCGACCCTATAAAGTATATATATTCTTGATCAGCATCAACAGCCGAGTCGATATAGCCATGTCCGTCTGTCCGTCTGTCCGTCTGTCCGTCTGTCCGTCTGTCCGTCTGTCCACCTGTCCGTTTCTACGCAAACTAGTCCCTCAGTTTTAAAGCTATCTGAATGAAACTTTGCATATAGTCTTCTATATACTCTCACTGCTATATATGTCGGAATGGGCCGGATCGGACGACTATATCATATAGCTGCCATACAAATGTTCGAAAAATTTTTAGAAAAAAATTTATAACTTTGCTGTTTTTTAACATTTTTGCACAATTTTTTAGATATAGCCATTTTATATTATTTCTGAATTTTGGTAAAAATTTCATGAAAATCGGCCGATTATATCTTATAGCTGCCATAGAAACGATTGGGAAATTAATAGGAAACAAATTATAACTTCGTTGTTTTTCAACGTATTTTCATCTACTCTGAGATATAAGCTTATTTTATTATTCTAGAATTTTGGTATAAATTTTATGAAAATCGGACAACTATATCATATAGCTGCCATAGGAGCGATCGGTAGATGTAGAGAAAATGTAAAGGTGTGAATGTAAAACTGTAACTGTCAAACTGTAAACATAATAAGTATAGGTAAAATGTATTGAAATAATATCTGCAAGGGTATACGAACTTCGGCGTGCCGAAGTTAGCTTCCTTTCTTGTTTATATTAAAAAACTTCTTGATTTTTTTTTAAATTAAAAATGTCATAACTCGGCCAAAAGAGCATTAATTTTAAATCGAAAAACTGTTCCGTGCAAGATTTTCTACAGTTAATAAATCTGCATACTTCATTTAAAATTTTTGAAAATTCAATTTTTTATCAAAATCAAAAATTTTAATGATGTAACCCCTTATAAAATTTTGCAAAAATGGCCAAAAAATCGATTTCTTCCTGACATATCTAGAAAGATTCCCCTGTTGATGCTGATCAAGAATATACATGGTTTATGGGGTCGGAAACGTCTCCTTCACTGCGTTGCAAACTTCTGACTGAAATTATAATACCCTGCAAGGGTATAAAAATATAATATATTAGTTATTGACGTATGATTGCCATAGACTACAAATTTTTAAGTTAAATGCAATATATTAGCCATATAATATGGTACTTTTCCCGTTAAATTAAATCCCTATACACAATATATTTATTTTATATTGAGTTTTATGAACTTATATGTTATTTAATTATTTATAGAAATATTAAAATGTTTTATATCCATCAATGCCCAAGGAAATGTATCCAATTGTTTGAAAAGAGTATTCTTATTTTTGTCCAAGCTGCTTTCCTCTGGTTGTTCAGTTGCTTCCTTCTGTCTGTCAACACACTCTGATAAGTTCTACTGCTGCTTGCCATCCCCAGTTGGCCTGCATCCTGTCCGGTTCCGTTTTGTCCTGTGAGTCCTGCGTCTCCTGTTGACCCAGGCAAATGCTAATTTTATTATGACAAATGCGCAACGTCAGGTGGGAAGGACTTTTTTCTCTTTCCTTTTACCTTTTTGCACTGGCTGTTTTGCAATCACAAGTCTAGACAACATCTCGCGCTCATTCCGCTCAAGAAAGCCTGGCTCTCATTTATTACGAACGCTAATCTGAGGACAATCTGCAAAGTGCTCCTAGTCATTGGTTCGTTAGCTTTGGCTTTATAAACGATGCTCCCGCACTTATCCCATAATCAGCAGCCAGCTACCGTCTTACCCGCACTCCAACAGCTTCTAAATCACGCCCCACGATGGGGACTCTAATTGAAAATGATCACCGGGCCAGGATTCGCCCCACAATTACATGGCAGTTGAGCTTAACCTAAGTGGACAGCCTGGTAGTTTGCGGAACAACATAAGCACGCCTCCAGTGAGAGAAAGAAACGCAAACAAACGTCAGTGGTGTGAGTCTGCTTTTTGCCGCAGAATGAAGATCTCGCGAATGTGTATCTGTATCTGTGCAGTTGCGACTGCGTGCCAGCGAGAGGTGCAGCAGCTACTTCTTCTCCTGGTTGGGCAACCGGACTCCTCTCGGTTGTCAGCTCTAATCTAAATAAGCGATTTGTCTGTGCATAACTTTTGTCCAAGCCCAAGAACCCAGCCACATGCCAGGAAATGCACAGTGAGAAATCATAATCGAGAGGAGAAGAATAAATAATTTAATAAAATATAAAATTTAACTAAAATTGAGAATTTTTATTGAGTAATCTTTAATATTTAAACACTCTTAACTCTTATAATAACCCTTAATTTTTCTCAGTGTATGAACCAATGCAAACACAGTGGTTTGTCCTGCTTCAAGTTAAATAATAATTTGTATAATTTAAGCAAGGAACTCCTTGGTGGAATTTACAAGACGATAGCTTCTTATGGCCACGCTGATTTATCGGACCGGGCATGGAATTTTTTCCTTTCTGGTCTTTGGAATCTTGGGAGTCGGGCATAAATAATTAACACGTGCATAGTTTAAATTGCATTTTATGGCAAAACTGTTGACTCTTTGATTGTCCAGCTTGAAACTCAAGATGCTGCGATGCTATTCTATTTCTTGGAAGCCCTCAACAAAAGCACTTCCGCAAAAGTTTTCGAGTGTGGGGCTTTTGTTTTTACCCCGGTGGAGAAGAGTTCACTGTCTTGGGCATTTAAAAAGCATTTAATTGTTTATTCATGGCATTGTTTTGTCAGCTAAATGAATGTTAAAGACCTCTTCGAGGGATATAAATATTTAATGGGGGGGCCAAGAAGTGTTGAGCAGGAAGCTCGTTCAAGTTAATTGGAAAGTTTTTTGTTCTACGAAGATATTTTTAGAGATGGACTAGCAGATGGTTTTAATTAAAAAATAATTATTTATTTAAAGAACTGCTTCAATTCTGATAACCTAAGGCACAATGTCATGTATAAAGCGTACTTAAGCCTTTATTGAGAAACATTTTATTATTATTGACACAAAACTAATGCAATACAAAAGTTTGTTCCGACATAACCATAACCCCACATGGTACAACTACAATCTAAACAGCAATGGGCACACATTTAGTGCCGCCTGCTGTGGCAGCTGCCTTGATTGCCGCCGCTCACCAAGTTTTTCTACTACATCTGCCCCAGCTGACTGAGCCAACAAATTCAAGTAATTGTCAGCAATTCATTTGCCAAACGAATGTAACTTTTTCCCCCCATACAATCCACACTACACACCTCCTTCCTTGTCGTGTAGTTTCAGTAATTGCTACAGCACAAGCGTCTCCACATTTCCAGCCACCTACATCACCGATTTGCCACGTCCCGCTGTGGTTTGTTTCTCGGTTTGATGTTGAGCCAGGTTAGAACTAGGTTAGTCTGCGGATTTGGCCACTTGGTTTTCCTATTTTTTGTTTAATAAATTTAATTTAGAATAACATTACTTTTAATAAGGGAAAGTTACCTTCTTTTGGCTTAATTGCCTTTTCATATATTTTTAGTGCATCTCAATAGTCTAACCTCTTGATTTAAATTCTTATTCAAGTCTCTAGTTGTTCCTTTTAATTTCCTTTATTATTTTCAATGTGAAAACTGCTTGAACCAGCGAGAAACAATCGACAGAATGCACAAAGGACACCCATTCTCCCAAGGGATGACTGACTTTGCCTTTGCCGGCGCCATCCTTTAAACCTTCCTGGCTGCTCCACTTGTACCCGTGCATGTTGTAATTGTTATTATTCCGCTGGTATTGTAGCTGCTTAATTGAAAATATTGCGAGTGTGCCGCACAGTGTGTCTGGCCATGTGTAGTCCTTTGTTAGAATGTGTTTAGCTGAAGCCAGGGGCGTCTTTGTGCGCCACTCCCTAAATGAAATTAATTGAAGACCCCCAGGCCACACACACTCTCACACAACCCACTCCCCCGATACTCAATCTACCCGCAATTGGCAACTAAAGTTGCGCCCCGGTCATATGTAACTTTTTATATACGCCCAATATCCGGCGGCTATTGTTGCAGTATGCCAGAGCCCCCATAAACCCCCATGCCCAAACATATGGGGGCTAAGGAAAGGGTGTCAGCCTATTCCGATACATGCAGACAATAGCCGGAAAGTTGATCAATTGTTCTGGATAAAGCAAAGTTCTCCATGGCACACATTGGGCTCCCTTAAAGGTCGACTTTTGCGGCAATTTGTTTGAGTTTGGCGGCCGAGATGGTAATTGTAATTAAAAGTATACAATAAATTCTTGAGAATTATAAATTGCGACCACTAGAACTTGGGGAATATATTTAAGCAATATTCTAAAAATTCTGCAAATACATAAACCTTTGGTAACCAGAAGTAAGCAAATTAAACTTCAAGCCGATTAAAGTCACGATATTCGACACAAAAGTCGATGTCAAATTTATTCGCTTGATTTCAGGATAAAAGGAAATGAATGAAGAGGTAAAAAAAAACACAAACTATGTGGGAGTGGGGATGGAGCACGAGGCTCTCCTAATGACATTAGCTTTCACGCAATGTGATTAACTGTCTGAGTAAATTGAGCAGCAAACAAAACATCAAGCTGCCTGGCACACAATTCATTACATGGCCACCTCACCCAACTCATCCACTCTCACTCCCAGCTAAATGGGGCAGCAGGTGGAGAAGAGCACGAACAACCTGCTAACACGCCATAATCCTACGGCAAGAAGGACATAATATAAGCGGGTCGGCAAAACTCCAATGATAATAATGCAGCCCCAAGGAGGTCAGCGGCGCCAAATGAAGTAAGTTGGCCAAGTGACCGGACTGGCCCAAAGTAAGTAACTGGCCGAAGCACTCCCGGCCGGGGATAACCGGACACCGAGTTAAGTCCCGGCTAAGACGAGCACGTTCCAGTTTCGTGGAATCCATGGACTGTGAGCTGACCTTCACCTTTATTATGGCTTCAGCTCGGACTTGGCTCTAACTCTGCCTTTGGGCCACCCGCTTCCTGTTGAAAGGCTTTGCCTTCGCCAGCTTTCATCATAATTTCAGTTAGCAGCAGCAAAATGGCCAACATTGTCTCTGCGCGTGTCCTTTTATGGGGCTCCCACTGACGTTGTAGTTGTGTCTGTCTCTGTGTATGTGTGTGTGTGTGTCTATATGCAATTAAATTAAATATTAAACTTAATTACACAGGGAAACTAACACGCCAAGGCAGCGCCAATGTTGAGGAAGGAGCAGGAAAGCAGGAAGGCTCCTTCGTCCTGTCAAATATGCCCAGGACCAGGCCTCAATAATGCAGCCAGGAATGTAAGAAATAATGAAAGTCAATTGTCAGTCAGGCCATCGCTAGATTTTTGCCTCCACCTCCTTGGGAGGGTCCTGCGTCTTGAGTCCTTTTCACTTGGCCAGAAGACGTCGGGTGTTGTCTTTCCTGCACTGAGCGAAGAGCTTACTAAAACTATAATAAGACAAAATATTTAAACAATTTGAGCACTAGAAATATTAATATTAAATCTTTATTTCCAGCTTTTATAACTTTAAAAATATGATGCTTTTATTATTTTCAATGGTTCAAGCCAGCACTTCTCCTGAAAATTTAGTACAATTTTCAAGTAAATTCCTACTAATTTGTTTCCAGTGTACCTTAGTTGCCATCGCCTGAAACCGTAATGACAATGTTGCTTTCATTTCGTGTTCCTGTTGCCTGCTAATTGAATTTAATGTAGTTTAATTGAGACGAACGTGATTGTAACTAAAAGCGCTTTATGCTTAATTTACCGGCACGATGGAAGGTCTTAGAATAAGGTTACCACCTACCACCCACTGCTTCCATTCTGCCTCCTGGCGAGTAGGAGTGCTGATGCCTCTTAATAGTTCAAATTCAAATTAATTGCTTCAAGTTAAAGGCATCTGCCAGCGTGCCTCGCCTCCGTACGGTTCGAGGGAACCCATTTAAATATTTAACATTTCCCTGCCAGCTGTCGGCAGCTTTTCCGACAAGTTTATCCACCGTAGCCGCATCGCAATGAATAATGCATAGTGGCGATTGTGTCACACGCTGCGTATGAGTAATGACTGAAAGTGCTTGCTGGCCAAAGCAAAAGGCGCTGGGAGCGAACAATCGATGCGTCCCCAAGTCCTCAAGGACGTTTGCCAATATTAAAATCTGCTCGAGCGCAGCGCAGCGCGAAATTCAAATGCATCTGGCGCATCCCATTCGAAATCGGTGATGGCAATGCTGATGGCTGATGGCTGCTGCCTGGAATAAAAAAAAAAGGAAGGCTTTGGAAAAAATATAGGAGACTCCGAAATGAAGCCCGACAGATGCCAGAATTAGCGCGAGAAGTTCGCTCATTTTTATTTTCTGTTTCATTTTCATCCACCAAAGCTGTCAGAAGGCAGCACAGGATCGGGCAAAGGGAGCCAGAGCCGGAGCCGGAGCCGGAGCAGCAGCCAGAGCTGGAGCCATAGAAACAGCTGTCATCTTAGAGAGAGAATGGCTAAAAACTGTCAAGCTGCATAATAAATTGAATTTCCTGTAGCTGGTCATTTGCCACCATGAAATTTGAGCGGTGCTGGCGGAACAGAATGAAATGGGCGTGGCATAAACATGCACTTGAAACGAAAATACGGCTCCAGAGTCGAGCCAGGACTAACCGGACCATCCGGACTCACAGACTCTCCGACTCTGGCCAACACGTACGGATACGTTGGCTTCAACATTGGAAGGCACAGCGGCGAAATGCCACCGGAGGCAAATGAAATTACCGAGTTGCCAACCCCGATGACGCTGGGCGAGAGCTCGAAAATCCAAATATCATATTTACAACTTGCAACTACAAGCCCCCGGAGTGTTTTTCAGTTGGTAAAATGAAGAGAAAAACAGAGTCCGGGTGAAGGATATTAAAGGATGCGACAAACAGCTAATGTCAAGCCGGTAACTGACATTTCAATTCGCCTTTTTTTATGGCACCGTCTAAGCCGGAGTAATAGAATCAGGTCTCTAAAATCATTAAAGGAGATGTTGATGTCGGCCAAAACCAATCAGAATTTAAATGTAATCTAATGCTAATGGAAAACTAGTGAATTTAAATATTTATAAAAGTTATTATGTAACATTATTAGGAAGAAAATGTCATATAAAAGCCTATTAAATCATCATTGAAATCTTTAGAGTACATAGTAAAATATACATCATTTAATCATAGTTTAAAAATATTAAAATGCAACTTTAAAGAGGCTAAAGAGGCTCTTTAAAGTCATCACTATCTGAACAAGTTAAAATTAAAAACCCCTGCGGTTGCAGAAACGCTGAAAAAGGACACAATCAAGCGGAGAATATAATGACGAAACTTTTAATGACTAATTAAGGGACATTTACTCTGACTTCTTGCAACAAACACACACTGCCCGAAGCGCCAATGGAACGATTAAATGTCCCAAGTTGGCATTTTGTGAAACCGCCACAACAAACAACTACAACTATAAAAATCACACAAATTACTGTTTGCAAATTTGAAGAATTCGCAGTGTTTTCTATTTATCAAATGAAAATTTAAATGTTTAACGAAGCAGACTCAATGACACAGCCCCAGCTCTTTAGTGGAGGGAGGTGGAAAACATTAAACCACAACCACTAGCCGCTCAATAAATATTTAATTAAAAAGGAAAAATAAAGGGAAAAATAGAAAATCACTATTTGTCATTTGGCCCTATGAAAATTATGCCTACGTTGACAGAGAAGCGAACGGGCGGCAGCCAAAATTCGTGTACTTATGCATGCTTTTATAACTACATTTTCGTAAACCGTAACGTGCTTAAATGTTGAAAATTGAAATTTTAATGCAAAAGGGTACCGGGGACTGGAACTGGGTGTTGCTTTCGGCGTTTTAATGGGCAGGAGGGCCGTGGTGGAAATGGCAATGCCATATCCGAAACTATTTGCGGCCATGCTTTGCGGTCAGATTGTGGCTAACCATGTTACGCCTGCTCCCGGTTGCCAGATGCCAGGGAATATGGCCCGAATGCCTACACACGAACAAAAGTTGAAGTTAGTAATAGAATGGCAACTGGGGTATGTTGCATTATTAACTTTTTCATTTGAATCTTGATAAGGCAAGCCAGAAAATATTTGGTACCTTTACTTTAATAGCTCTGAGAATGTATATATATATATATTATTCAGATATTACCACAAAGAAAGAATTGCAACACATTAAGCTACAATACCTTCTAATTTTATAACTAACCCTTTTAAGTCTTTTAGGAATCTCCTCCAGTTGAATATATCTAAAACGATCACATCTTTCTTCTTAAAGTTCTGAAAGATCCTTTTTAGAGATCCTTTTTCTCTCTGTAGGGTAACGTGTCTCGTTGTTGGGTGAACGGGGGGACAACGCATAAGTTTGCGGTCGGATTGCCGCGCTCGCCTTTCGTTTCATTTTGCATAAGTTCTAAAGTACACATCATATATAATTAAAATCGTAAAACGGTCAATTTTCCCTCGACGTTGGAGTACGACGACAAGGATCCTCTGTTGCACACACACACTCACCCCCATCCCATTCCACTCCATCCTATCCTCCGGCCCGCCGCCATCTGTGTAATGGGTTTAGCATTTTTGGGCCTTCGTGTACAAATTGAAACTTTATGTTTGTTTACCAACGAACAGCGAGCAGCGAGCCAAGCCGTGTGCTGTGAGGCGTTCTATTAAATTAGGTTACATTTAAAATTTAAGCGCTTTACCATTGATGCAAATGGGGGATGTACACATAAATACCATACCCAGGGGGGGGAAGAGGAGGAGTTTGGTCATTAAAAATTTAAATAGAATTTCGTTTTCATTTTCAGCACTTCTTGTTTATTTTAGAATCAATAAAATGTAAAGTTTTATTCTGTCATTAAAGAACTTTACTCTTTGCTAGGATTCCACACTTGAAAGATATTGTTTTCTATTTGCTGTTTAAGGATTTCGATATATTACAATATTTTATGCCATTTTAATTTGCAACATAAATGAACTTTTAAACATTTAAATAATAAAAGTTATTGAAGATTAAAAGCCTCTTAATTCGCTTACTTTTGGAAAAGCCATCCTCTGCTTATCGTTTAATTCTATATGAAATTTCTTGGAAACTTTTACACATCCAACCCCGCACCTGGCATTCGAAAGTTTCCATCAATCTCGCACACTTTTCGCCATGCAAACATTATTGCCGTCTGCCCAGCATAACCACATTTGGTATAATTAAATTTTATGGCCATTAAATTTGGCAATTTTCATAAGGAATATATAAAGGACCCCGGGCCATTTTGAGCCCATAAACCATTGGCCATTGGCTTACATACAAACTCCAATAATAATATTACATTGGGGCGGAGCAAAAAAAAAAATACAAACTGAGATATATTATTAGGAGTAGGCCGTGACTGATGTGAATTTATGCCTAGACCCGGTCTAATTTTTAGCCGCGCATTTACAATGTTTCGCCAACCTTTTCCCCCCCTCTGCCTTTATGGCCAACACTTAAAAATGGGCTGGCTCCACAAAATCTGTAAAGCGGGATAAAAACATCGTGAAAGAAAAACACACACTCGCAATTCATTTTCAAAATGAATTTGTTCCGCTGTAACGGCCATAAATGCATTTAAATTTATTGGAAAGCAGCACCAACACCACCAACAAGGAGAGACCCCAAACAAAAAAAATTATATATCGAAAAAGAGGACTCTCGCACATTGAATGACAATAAATTATCAATTTTATTTTGACAGCGCGAAAAATCCCGCAACGAAAAACGAAAGACGAGCCAGCGCACAAAATGTCAAACGAAATTGAGCAAAATATATATATATGTATATATCTACTATATGTTATGTAGATGGATGTGTTCGTCATACATGTACTATGCGTGTGTAATATATGCTGGCGAGAGAATTTGCGACAGGAAGTTTCAGTTCAATGGTTTGTTCCAGCGGCCGCGTTCAAATTGCCAGGACATCTACATATACGAGTGCCCAGAAAAGGGCTTGCTAATTTATAGATTGATACTACTATCCGCGGTTCAAAAACAAATTCCAAACGAGCTCAAAAAGCAGTACTTATTTTTGATAATATTTAATGGAAAATAAAAGAAAAGAAAGTAACTTTTACTTAACACTTGGTCAAGTAATTTACTTCAGAGTTTCTTTCTTTACTGTAAACCATATAAATTTTTGAACAATTTTTATCATTATTAATATTTCCTCTTCAATTCATGTCCTTATAGTTTTATGATCATGTCTAAAGCCTCTTCCCTGTATAGCACCCTTTCATAAAATCAGCAAAAAGCAATAATGTCTTCATTTCGTACTTCTTTGCAGACATCCCATTGCCGATGGTTCACACAGATGAGGTGGCCTTCTACTGTCCGGGCGAGGGTCTGTTTGCGGACGACTACGATTGCCGGATTTATTACCGCTGCGAGCGGCGGTCGGGCCAATATATTCAACCCTACCTGCTGGCCTGTCCCGAGGATGCGGTCTTCTCACGCTCACTGCGAATGTGTCTGCCACCCGCGATGGCCGGGCGAGATGAGTGCGTGGACCAGATGAACGAGGTGGACGGAAGCGCGGAGCGGTGGGAACAGGACGACTATGGACAGGACCAGCATAATGCTATGCTTAACCTGGCCGTCACACCTGCGGCCAATGAGCTGCGCCTGTATGCCTCCAACCACCGGTTGCCCACGAATTATGGCCTGGCAGGACTCAGCGGCGTCTCTGTCATCTCATTCTCCAGCTCGCCGTCGTCGTCGGGGCTGCGTGCTGTTGACTCCGCGGAGGAGACTGACGGTGTGATATGCCGTGATGATGGCTTCCAGAGCGATCCCAACGACTGCACCGTGTTCTATCGCTGCATCTCGAACGGACGGGGCTATAACAAAATCGGTTTCCGTTGCTCGGACGGCACCGCGTGGGACGAGTCCCTGCAGTCCTGTAACCACATGTTTGACGTACGTGCCAACGGAGGCTGCCGCAATCAGGCGGCGCCACAAAACGACGGCTATAATGCCGGCCAAACGTCGACACAGTCCTCGCAGTCCAGCTTCCAAAACTCCACCTCCAGCAGCCAGCAGAGCTCCTCTACCAGTTCTTCAAACTCCTCCCAAAGCTCTACATCCAGCTCGACGTCCAGTTCCAGCTCAAACCAAGAGTCCTCCACCTCCAGCAGCAGTCAACAGTCAAGCTCCTCGTCTAGCAGCAATCAGGAATCCAGCACGGGATCTAGCAACAATCAGGAGTCCAGCTCGGGTTCAAGCAACAATCAGGAGTCCAGCTCGGGTTCAAGCAACAATCAGGAATCCAACACAGGATCCAGTAGTAACCAGGAATCCAGCACTAGCGCCAGTAGCAGCCAAAGCTCTCAAAACTCGGGCAGCAACCAAAGCTCTGGCAGCAATCAGTCTTCCAGCAGTCAACAAAACCAAAGCTCTGGCAGTAACCAATCCTCGAACAATAGTCAAAATTCCGGCAGCAACCAGTCCTCCAGCAACAATCAAAACTCAACCAGCAGTGGTTCCAGCAACAAACCCACCACAGCCACAGAATGCGAGGATGAAAATACCTATATACCCGACCAAGATAACTGTGCCAAATTCTACAGATGTCGCCTGGACAAGGATGGAAAATTGGAGCAAGTGCCTTTCACCTGTGGACCAGGAACTGTTTGGAATCAGGAAGACAAGGTCTGCGATCTTCCAACAGATGACCAAAAGAAGAAATGCAACATACAATCGGGATCTTCAAGTGGCAGTTCTGGACAGGAATCCAGTGGAAGCTCCTCCAGCAGCAACAATCAATCTTCTAGCAATCAAGGCTCCTCTAGTAATCAAGGCTCTTCTAGTAATCAAGGCTCATCCAGCAATCAGTCTTCTAGCAATCAAGGCTCTTCCAGCAATCAAGGCTCTTCCAGCAATCAAGGCTCTTCTAGCAATCAAGGTTCTTCCAGTAATCAAGGCTCTTCCAGCAATCAATCTTCATCAAGCAATCAAGGCTCTTCCAGCAATCAAGGCTCTTCTAGCAATCAAAGTTCTTCCAGCAATCAAGGCTCTTCCAGCAATCAATCTTCCAGTAATCAAGGCTCTTCCAGCAACCAATCATCCAATCAAAGCAGCAATCAAACCTCATCCAGCAATCAATCCTCCAATCAAGGCTCATCCTCATCGTCTAACAATGAATCGTCCACCAGTAGTTCCAGCACTCAATCAACAACTCCCAAGCCTTCTAAGCCATCCAATCCTGATGGTGAATGCAAGGATACGGAAACTTATTTGGCAGATAAAAGGGACTGTGCTCGATTCTATCGCTGTGTAGAGAGTGATAATGGTGGATTCAATACGGTTCCCTTCGATTGCTCACCGGGAACAGTCTGGGATCCTGATACGAAAGGTTGCAACCATCCAACTGATGTACAGAAGGAGCAGTGCAAGGCAATGGCTAGTGGCACGGGCAGTTCTTCAAATCAAGGATCTTCTTCCAATCAGGGATCTTCTTCCAATATGGGATCTTCATCAAGCCAAGGATCTTCTTCGAATCAAGGATCATCTTCGAACCAAGGATCATCTTCAAACCAAGGATCTTCTTCGAATCAAGGATCGTCATCAAATCAGGGCTCGTCTTCCAACCAAGGATCGTCTTCCAATCAGGGATCGTCTTCCAATCAGGGATCTTCTTCCAATCAGGGATCTTCTTCGAACCAAGGATCATCTTCGAACCAAGGATCATCTTCAAATCAGGGATCTTCATCGAATCAAGGATCTTCCTCCAACCAAGGCTCTTCGTCAAATCAAGGATCATCTTCTAGCCAAGGATCTTCATCAAACCAAGGATCATCCTCTAATCAAAGCTCGTCTTCCCAGCAATCGTCTTCTTCGAACCAGACTTCTTCCTCAACCACCGAAGGATCTTCATCGACCACCACACAGAAACCTTTCAGACCTGCTGAGAAATGCGAGAGTGAAGAAACGTTCCTAGCTGACAACGAAAACTGTTCCAAGTTCTATCGCTGCGTTGACAACGGCAAGGGCGGATTCACAAAGGTCTCGTTTACCTGCCCTCCAAACACTATTTGGGATCCCGAGGCTAACAGCTGCAACCACCCTGATCAGATTCAGACCAAACCGCTCAAGTGCAAGAAAGTGATCAATCAGGGAGGATCTTCATCGAGTAGCAGCAACTCTTCATCGAGTAGTTCTTCCTCCAATCAAGGCTCCTCCTCTAACAGCGGATCCTCATCTAACAGTGGTTCATCTTCCAATAATGGTTCATCCTCTTCGAACAGTGGTTCCGCCTCTAACAGTGGCTCGTCTAACCAAGGCTCCTCCTCTAATAGCGGATCCTCCTCTAGCACTGGGTCATCCTCCAACAATGGTTCATCCTCGTCTAACAGTGGCTCCTCCTCAAATAGTGGCTCATCTAATCAAGGCTCCTCCTCAAGCACTGGTTCCTCTTCCAGCGGCAATTCTTCCGGAAGTGGATCGTCTTCTTCATCATCGTCTTCATCGTCGTCCAGCAGCAACAACAACCAGGGCTCGTCCTCATCGTCATCAAGTTCATCTTCCTCCAGCAGCAGCTCAAACCAGGGAGCTTCGAAACCGAATCCATCAGAGAGCTGCACTTATAACGGACAATTTATTGGAGATCGAACGGAATGTGCAAAGTTTTACCGCTGTGTGGATAATGACAGAGGTGGCTTCAGTATGGTGCCCTTCACTTGCGGACCCGGCACAGTTTGGGATGCTCAAACTCAGGCTTGTAACCACGCATGGGCTGTGAAGGAATGCGGCGGAAAAGCCCCACCTACAACTCCTTCTCCACCCACGACTTCAAGCACTACCGGAAGGCCCTCGGGACCTTCATCCACATCCAGGCCGTCCGGCCCATCTTCCACATCGAGGCCGTCCGGCCCATCTTCCACATCGAGGCCATCGGGTCCATCTTCTACCTCTCGTCCCTCGTCATCCCCAACTCCCACTTCCCGTCCATCGTCAACTACCCAAAGACCGACTACCCCAGTAACCCAATCACCCAACACTAATGGCCAGTGTAGCTCCGAGGGATTCATGGCCGATCCCAGCAATTGTTCAAAGTTCTATCGTTGCGTTAGAACTGCAAATGGTGGCTTCAACGCCATACCCTTCCAATGTGGCGACGGAACCGTTTGGGATCAGGATCTGCAGACCTGTAATCACAATTTCAACAACTGCAACACCGGCCCAACCACTCAAAAACCGCCTTGTGAGCCAAACCAAAACAATGGAACATCCACTACTGAAAAACCACAATCACCAACAACAACAACGCAGCAGCCCACAACAACAACGCAGCAGCCCATTACAACAACGCAGCAGCCCATTACAACAACGCAGCAGCCCACAACAACAACGCAGCAGCCCACAACAACCACTGGATTACCTCCGACGACGTCCACAGAGGTACCCCCTAGTACCACAATCTCTGTTCCACCAAGTACAACAACGACAAGTTCAGAAGGAGAAACGACAACAATGACTACCAATCCAGATACCACGACCCAACCACAAACTACTTCCACAATGAAACCCCTACCAGCGGGCACAGAATGCACGGGAGAGGGTTACATGGCCGATCCCGAGGATTGTAGGAAATACTACCGATGCATTAATGCCGGATCCTCATACAGAAAGTATAACTTTACATGTCCGAAGGGTACAGGATGGAATGAAGATGTCCAGACTTGTGACTACATGGAGAATATCCCGCGGTGTTCAAAGTTACCTCAGACCACCACAAACGAGCCAATGACGACCACACCAAGTGAGGACTCCAAGGATCCAGGAAGCACAACCCCTCGGCCAACAACAACGGAAGAACCCACAACAGTTACAAAGCCAAACACTAAACCAACCACGGAAGAACCCAATACAAAACCAACTACTACAGAAGAACCCACTACAGTAACAAAGCCCAACACGAAACCAACAACTACAGAAGAACCCTCTACGACGAATATTCCCGGTTATAGTCCAACAACGACATCCAAGCCCGTCGAAACTACAACAAATATCCCAGGCTATAATCCAACGACGACCGATCAGCCCATCACTGAACCCATAACGACAACCGTTCAACCTACAACACCCACTTCTGGTGAGACTACGACACTCGAAACCCCAACAACCACCTCGCCTGAACCTCAACCCAATTATAACTGCACCGCCGAGGGCTTCTTCCCCGATCCCGAGGATTGCATGCGCTACTATCGTTGCGTGGATGCCGCTAAGAATGGAAAGTACCAGGTATATGCATTCAAATGCGGAAAGGGAACAGTTTGGGACACGTCCACCGAAACCTGCAACCACGCTGATCAGGTATCTGGCAACTGCTCCTCGGGACAAACAACTTCTCCGGGAACCACCATGGAACCTGAAACGACAACCAGCTCTGGAACCTCTGTGACAACTTCTACGCCAGCTCCCGCCACTACTACGACAGGAGCAGCAGTAACCACAACCACAGGATCACCGGAAACAACTACAACTGGAGCACCGGAAACAACTACAACAGGTTCACCTGAAACCACGACATCTGAAAAGCCGGAAACCACTACCAAAATTCCTCAACCAGAGACTACAATCTCTAGTGGCGGCGAAACCACCACAATCCAACCAACGACTGAGACACCAACGCCAACGGAGAGCCCCACTCCCGGAACCAATACCTCTGCTCCGTGCCCAACAACCAATCCTGGGCAGAATCTATATGTCTGCCCAACCGGTTTCCGCCAGCATCCGGAAAAGTGCGGCATGTTCTACCAGTGCAGTGAGAGTGTGGATAGCAACGATCTGAACATCGTGGTGTTCCAGTGTCCCAATGGAACCGTTTTCCAGGACAGGAGCTGCAGCTGTGGTCAGCCCCAGGCCGGGGACAAATGCAGCAAGGACATGAAGAGAACCAGTGACTTTTTCCAGCCGGAAACGAAACTTCAAAATGTGGTAAGATCAAACAAAGAAAAATTAGTAAATACAAAATGTTACCTACAATTACATAAATTTCTCTTGAAAGGTACAAATCACATCGACGGCTCCGCTCTGTCCGGATGAGGGTCACTTCGCCCTGAATGATGACGAGTGCGGCCAGCTATTTGTCAAGTGTGGATACTCGGAGCAGACGGGACGCATTGAGGGCCAGATCCATCGCTGTCCTCAGGGATTCGCCTACTGGAACGTGAGCCGGGGCTGTCAACCCGCCAGGAAACTGAACTGCAAGAGCACCGCCACCTACAATGTGGGCGGTAATGTGCCCTTGGAGTGGATCAACATTGATCACAGACGCCGCCGTAACCAACGCATTTAATTAGAATTAGTTTAGATATGCTTAATCGCACGCCATTGTTTGTTTGCTCCGCCAGCCGGCACTTGATGGGGTCAGCTTAATTAGTTGACATTGATCAAAGTTTTCAGCTGGCGCAGCAAACGATCGAAAAGAAAATTTAGGTTAGGATGTAGGGAAATTATTGTAGTTTAGGGCCCCATTTTAACCCTCCAAAACTTTTAGTTTAAAATAAGAAAACTTAAAAAAGAGAGAAACGTAATAAGGAGGTGAAAGTTTCTTTATGGAATTGAAAAGTTCCTGGAAATTAACATAAAATACGATGAAAACTTTAATTTTCAGAAGACGAAATAATTCATAATAAATTTCTTAACAATATATTACAATCTTGAAAGACAAAAATCAATTTTGAAAGATTTCTCATCTAAATAATTATGGAATTACAAGTTTTCCTAAAAGTTTTGCTACATTAAAAAAGTCTTGGAGGGTTAAATAGCTTTTTGGTGTCGGACTGCAAGACAGCTGCAATTTACGGTTTGAAAAAAGGAAACAATATGGTTTTTTGAGTAGTCTTCCTATTGTGGAAACAGGCACAGCCTTCACTACACACTCGTAAATGTTGTAGCTTTTTTATGCAGTAATTGTATTTATGTTTAGAGTTTAAACATACGTTCTGAACGCCATATACATAATATATATCTTAGACTATGCTTAAATTTTATAATAATAAATTGAAACATATACAGAAATCGACGGCGAAACTTTTTCTACTTCCGGAAAGTTGTTTTCCTAATAACTCCTATTTTTCGGGGAGTTCTTGTTCGAGTTTGTGATTGTTTTTTAAATTTCAGGAAGTTATTGTAAGAATACTTTTTACATGCTTTTTGAGGGGAGTTGTTCGATCGTAAAGTAATCGGCGGAATACATATTTTTGTCTAAAAAAAATTACGCCCAAAAATCGGTACTTATAGTAGCGAGTAGTTTTTATGAAGTTCCCATTCTTGCCAGGAATAGAGTTGGTTCACAATCCGGAGAGCAAGATCTAAGTTCCACTGACTGCTGGCCTACTTCTTCTTCTTGGCCTGAGGAGGCGCCGCCGGATTGTCGCCCTTGTAGAACTCCTTTAGCAAGGCCATCGCCTCCTCCGCTCTCACGCCGCCGGTTATGTCAATCCTCTGGCCCACCACTTCGGCCACGTCCACAACCGTCTTGCCGCCAAACCGGTCGTTCTCACAACCAAAGATGATCTCCTTAACGCCGAGTGTGTGCAGGGCAGCGGAGCACATGATGCAGGGCTCGACGGTGACCACCACGGTAATCTCGCTAAACATCTGGCGGGCCGGCAGACGCTTCTCGCGACAATAGGCCAGGGTGGCGTCGATGCATATGAACTCGGCGTGGCGGGTGGCGTTCCGGTGAACATTCACCTCGTTTCCGCCACGTGCGATGACCTTGTCCCCATGCACAAACACACAGCCCACTGGCACCTCGCCGGCGTCACGTGCCCGCCGCGCCTCTACAAACGCTTCCTCCATAAAGTCGGCCATTTGGCATGGAAAGGAACTTGGACAACTGGGTGAAAAAACCGGAGGCGACCAGGTCAAACAAAAACAAAAGGCGATGGTATAGCTCTCACTCGGCGAGCGTTTTGCAACACTAAATGGTGGGGAACAGCTGTTTAGTGTAGAAAATATTTATATCATATAGTGATGGCCCAGCCAGTCGATAGATTCCATTACGCAGCAAATTATTCATCTTCGATTAGTCAGGAACACTTTACAGCACTGATTTAACCGTTTATTTTGTTTGTATTTTAAAATTTACGAAAATTATGCGTAATACTTTAATACACTAAAGAGCCTATAGAATGAGTACTTTTTACGACATTTAAATTTATATATATATTTATATAATTTTTGGAATTATTTATTTTTTTGTTTGTATATACAAGCTTATACATTAATATATAAACATAAAACTTAAAATACTTCTCGTTGAATTGTCTTTTTCACATATTTCTAATTATAAAATTACAAAATTTTTACACTTCCTAACCCAAGTTTACTTTTATATGACTGAAGTTAATGAAACTAGAAAGAATTATTTGGGTTTGAGCGCTCTAAGCCTCATTCCGCATATATCGTATGAGATTGTTATCCTCCAGAAATGCCTGCGCCTTCTCTGGCCAATTGTTATTATTCACCGACCGAGGACTGGGATGTGGCAACCGGAGCACAGTTACAGAATCCGATTTGCAAAACTTTGAACGCTTCAAGGCGGTGTGAACATATTCCCCTACTGCCACAACCACTTGGGGTTGAAGAAGATGCAACTGCTCCTCGAACGTGTCCAAGCAATGATCCCGCAACTGCTGTTTATATGGTCCTTTTAGCTCACTGGGTGTCAAGTTCTTTCCGGCTTCATCGAAAAATGCCAAAGGGCAAAAATTGTGGACAAAACATTGTTGGGCAAAGGTATCCATGCTGCCAGCTATCCTTAAAAACAGTTCCCACAGTCGAACACCGCTGGGTTCCTCTATCCTGCAGTCCAGACCCACGACAAGGCGTTTGGGATGTTCATTGGGAGGTTTCTCCACCGATCCGGCGAGCTGCATTAGCACCTTTACAGTTCGGACATTGCCAAAGGGTATCTAAAAAACATTTAGAAACCATTATATGTTGAAATTGTTAAATATTAATCCCCAACTTACGCCCGTCTGAGCCATTCCATTGGGACCCGGATTCATGCCTATGAATACCAGTTTCTTTGCACCGCTTAAATAACGACGCAAATAGTCACAATGCAATTGTGAGGCATACACTATGGGATTGTAGATGCACTTGATGCCTGGAGGTGGGGCTAGTTGATCCAACGTCTCGTTTAACTTGCTTTCCGTGTTATAGAACTTTAACCACAGCGGCGAGGCAAAGAAATCGGATATGGAAACCGGCTTCTTGGTCTCCTCCTTATCGTCCAGATGATCCCTTTGTTGTTCCAATTTCCTTTTCAACATATCGTTTGATTTTGCGGGATCCGCGCACTTAAATTTGCAACAATTGTCTCTTTACCAGGGCAGACTTAAGATTTGTTTTTGTTTTTTTTTCTCGGCGTTGCCACCTTGTTTTATTAGCAAATCTCTGTACACATAATGTTAACTAAATAAAAATGTTAAAAATGTATAAAATGTAGATATTAGCGCACTATTTTGATTGTTGCATAAAATCTTCAAGTCGTGTTTCGTTTTCCTGGGTGAATTTCAGTTTAAAGGTCTTTAAGGTCTTTGTTATGCGTCCCTTGACCACAGTTCCAAGGATTTCAAGGAATTGAGTTACCTAAATGAGCGGATATCTTTGTTTAATATACGGACACATAGGGTTATACATTCGTTTAGCTCACAGTTAGCTCCTTTTCGGCGCATCCCACCTTGACGAACTCGCATTGTGGGGCGTGCTTGAGGTGCTCCTTCCAGGGTTCATCTTCGGATTCCCAGCCATCGAGGGTCTTTCCGCACACAAAGCAAGTGGCGGTGTCGTTTTCCCGCTTGGTGCCCGTCCAATAAAATCCCGCCTCGGCCATCTATAAGGTTGGAGTTACTGTAAACAGTTGCAAAACCAGCATTTATAGCGATCTTACCTTGGAAATGCTGCAGGTCGATGTCTCGGGAAAGGGCCAGTCTTTGAAGCTCTCCACGCGATGCTTCTCTAGGATATTTAGTTCCCGGAACACCTCCAACTTTTCGGGACTGATTTCGATTACCGCCGGAGTTTCCATTGCCTCTTATTACACAAATTCCGTCTACAAACAACAATTTCAGCACTTTTTCGGAAGCAGCGCGTCGCTTAGAACTGTTATCGATACTATATATCGATACACCGATCAACAATGACTGATGGTTTTGGCGTTGCCAGACTGTCCAATAAATGTTTTAATTTTAGCTTCCTCAAGTAAAAAGGCATTCGGGAAAATGCTATTTTCTACGGAAAAACTCCGTAAAATCGCCAAGACTGGTCAAGGCCTTTGGCATTGGGATAAACAAATAAAAACGGCGCGAAACTTCACTCGAAAGCGCTACAGTCCTAATGGCCCCGCGATATGGCAGCACTACCCCGCCAAGCAGACGTCTGTTAGAGCAGCTGTTTCAATTATTGTCACCCTCCAAGTTGTGTACACACTGTTTTGACGTTAAGATTTTTTGCTGACTTTTTATTTATAAACAGAAAACACGGAAAGACATGGTTAAGCCGCAAGGCGCAACCATACACTAACACCCGACAAAACACACAAACACACACACGCCGTGCTGCGAAGATCCCGTGGGAGTAGCGGTTACATGCAGCCCATTTGCACGCTGCACAAGAAATTGATTTAGAGAGAAAGAAACGAGCAACAGAAAGCTACGGATACAGAGAGAAAAAAAAAAGAAAGTACTCGGAACGGCCTTGGGCGAAAAACGGGAGCAGAACGGCAGCGAGGGCAACCCAATTAGCCGGAGTGTCCAAGTAGGTTTGCCTGGTTCAGTAGGTCACTGCCGCACCGTTTTTGCAAGGGGCAGTGGCCCAAGGACATCCAGGAAACTCACCCCCACAGCCAAAGTCACTGCAGCGCATAGACACACGCACACACACACACACACGAGCACGGTCAAGCATATCCCATTGGCAATGAGACGGTGCGCTGGCAATGCGCTCACTTGAAGGCAGCCGTCGTCGGGTCGAGCAGGAGCAGTATCAGCACCAGCACCAGTGCCAGGAGCAGGAACTCCAGGAGTCGCAGGCGGGCCAACTGCCACCGATGGCAAACGAACGAAAGCAGAGCAGTCCCAAGGTGGAGCTGACCAAGCTAAGTCACGAACTGATCGAGGAGTGCAAACGCAGCCAGGAGGACTCGCTGCTGTCGCGCCATCTGCGCCACGAGCTGGAAAAGTATGTCATCACCAGAACTCTCGTAAAACCGAATTAAATCGGGATAGTTGATTTGTTTTGATGTAAGGCAGGTCTTCGGCACCAAAAAACTGCTGATTTTTGAAAGAATTTGCGAGCCACTTGAAAGATTAGAAAGCACTCTTCTTTTTTATGTACAAATATTATAACAAAGTCAATTAAGAGTTCAATCCGATAACCTTAAAGCGAATGAACAAGTTTTGTGGACATTTGCCATCAAAATAATCAATTTATTTCATAGAAAGGCTTCTTGTGCCACATACAACTTCTCCTGAAAGGCAATAGGTACCAGGAATACACTTAAGATTAATTAAAAAGGTTAAATTTTATATTTATTTAGAGTCGTAATCTTATGCTGCAGTTCAACTTTCTTAGATTTTCTATCACAAAAGGTTTTATTCTTTTATTATATTTCTTAATTAGTTCTTCTTAAACGAAAGTCTTAGATAAAGTAATATTTAAAATTGCTTAATTGGCCATCATTGTTTCAATTGACAAATCCCAATTCAAGTGACGTATTAGCAATCATAAATCCCTAATCACAAGTCGAAATATTATACTTAAAGTGCCAAATGGTTCGACGTCGTTGAACGCTTCATCTTATCAATCGAGTCCCCACCAAATCATTGCCCCTGCACGTGCTGATCAAGAGTTATTTCCGATTCGCTGACCTTAACTTGTGTACAGAAAATAAAAATGTGTAAATTTAAGTTATTAATATAAGGAATTAGGAGAAAGTATTAGGAGAAGTATTACATTTAACCTTCGAACTTATTCCCTAATTATCCTTTAAAACTTTAATTCTTTCTTGTAATACAGGCTTCCCCGCGATTCCCGTCGCGAGTTGGTACGAAAGCAGCGGAATGGCTGCGCTCCTCTGTTCATCGCCTGCAAGCGTGGCGCCGTTGTAATTGCCGAATATCTGATTACCATCTGCGAGGCGGACATCGAGCAAAGGGGACACTTTGAGGTACCGGAGGACAATAGTTTTCATTACGTCTCGCCGCTATGGGCGGCTGTTGTCTCCGGAAAGTTGTCCATGGTCAAATATCTGGTGCGGATCGGTTGCGATATCAATGCCACCTCGGATTCGGGATCGACGCCCGTGAGGAGTGCCTGCTACATGACCCACGTTGATATCGGTGAGATGTTAATTGATTGAATTTTATATTTAATTTTCCACTACTAAATTAGAGCTAAAACTGGCGGAAGTGTTGGCCAAACTAAACGAGTTTCGGTTAAGGAATTAAAATATAATCTTTTAGCTTGAATCTAGACGAACTTTTTATTTATTTTAAAACTTTCTTAACTTGATTCATTTTTAATTCTATGAAATTCTTATCGCAAAAACTCATCTAGGGTTATAGAGGGTTAAGGTTACACCATTATAGCTCATTTATTCAATATCGATTGTCAGTAAAGTTTCGTTTTCTCTTTCCTTGAATTATAGTCTATGAATATTGTGTATGAAACCAGTTAGTGGGGTGTTTGATTCAGGCTCTCATTCCCTGTAATTTGAATTGTTCCGCACGCAATCCATTCGTTTATTGTACGACTGACCGAACACCACACTTTACTCCACTTTAAAGTGTTTAAAGCACCACCTTCAATATGGAGCAGATGGTCAGATCCCATCGTTAAATACAAATTGATGTTATCTTGCGGAATAATTTAATGTCATTAAACAGAAGAAGTAGAAAACTTTTCAAACTATGACTTGAAATCTACTAAATACGATTTTAATTAGTTAAATGTTTACTTAGATTAACGGAGTATCGTGATTTATCTGCTTTTATTTTTGCCAAATCGTAGCTTGCATTTTTTTGTCTTGTTCTCTGATTACTTTTACCAATAACAAAACATGAAGTTCACTATATATATTCTAGAATCTAGATAGTG
The DNA here is from genome assembly GCA_008042715.1 of Drosophila bocki. Lineage (NCBI taxonomy): Eukaryota > Metazoa > Arthropoda > Insecta > Diptera > Drosophilidae > Drosophila > Drosophila bocki. The sequence continues at coordinate 23,163 of VNJY01005929.1, forward strand.
ATAAAATAATAATATCTTAATATTGTATCGAAAAAATCGATATATCATAACAAAATATTGTAATTTGACTCATCTAATAGTAATAAACATCGATATTATTAAAAATATTTCAAAAAATTCCCTTTTAAGAGATTAAAAAAGAACAAACATAACATATTTCCATGTATAAATATTAATATTTCGATATTTAATATTTAATTTGATTTATCGAATAATATTACATTCATAATATCGATATTATCGAAAAAAAAAAATAGGAAAAATTTGAATAAATTCCCTTTACCAATTGTATTCAAATTTTTAGAGATAAAAGAAATATATTAAATATATTTCCCATGTATGAATATTAATATTTCGATTTAAATATCGATTTTCTCATCAAATATCAGTAGAAATTTTTTATTTCTTATTTGTTCAACTAATTTCCAATTTTCTGCTCTTTCCTCAAATAAAATCTTTAAAAATTCCCTCAAGAAATCAAAATACCCTCATAGATGCCCCAAAATTAACCTAGTTTTCCTACTTCTTTTGCCCTCCACAGTCAAGTTTCTAGTAGAAAATGGAGCCGACATCAAGCGGCCGAACATCAATGGCGGCACCTGTCTCATCAACTCGGTGCAGTCCGTTCAGCTGTGTTTGTATTTGGTGCGCAAGGGAGCGGACATTAATGCCCGCGACATCCAGGATAAGACGGCTCTGCACTATGCGATCCAGGAGCACCGGCTGGACACCACCCGGATGCTAATCGAACAGGGAGCCGATCCGTATGCCAAAAGTCGCTATGGCGACGATGCCCTGCGCACTGCCTGCCTGAAGGGAGCCCATCAGATCTTTGATTTTTTGAAAAAGGAGCTGAGCTATACGGCCGGAAGGCTGGCAGAAGCGCATGAGCTGATGGGATCAACGTTCCTGGACGAGCACAACGAGTCGCGTGTGTGCATCCTGCACTGGCGCATGGCGCATCACATTCGGGCGGCCTACTCGCCCTACATAGAGAAGAAGCCGCAGGTACCACTGCGAAGTGCGTACGAGAATGCAGTGGAGTTTAGCACGCTGGAGGAGCTGGACAACATAGCCACCGATATGGATGCAATGCGGACGCAGAGCCTGCTTATTTGCGAGCGTGTATTGGGTCTGACCCATAAGGACATGCTCTTTCGGCTAACCTTTAGGTGAGTTTTGCGATAAATAATCTCCAAAAAGTAGAATAAATATATTAATTATAATATTTTTTAGGGGAGCTTCTTATGCAGACTCTCTGCAGCTGCAGCGATGCATTGACCTGTGGCGGTTCCTGCTCGAGGTGCGTGTATCGAACTGGTCCATCCTGCACTTTGAGACCTGCTTTGCGGCCCAGGCGCTGGTGCGTCTGATGCTGGATTTGCATGTCCAGAATTCAAGCCACATAAGGAGCGATGCGAGGGCCAGGTTTGTTCACCAGGACAACGTGCTGCCCCGGTTCGAGGATGTGCTCGGGGTATTTCGAACGTTGTCCGAAAGCGCCATTGTGGTGAAGCATCTGCTGCTCCTGAGGCCTGTCTTTAGGCGGCAGCAGGAGAACTATGATCGCGTAATGCGATGCTTGGCGCATCTCATCTATCTGCTGATCAATACCGTCCACACGGAGGAGCAGAATAAGCTCATCTATCAGGCGATTCACGAGACGGTTGTGGTGGGAAATCTGCGCAGTGCCAGCACCGCCGATACCCTGCTCCATCTCTGCGCCTCGCGGCTAAATGTCATCAAGAGCGGCTACATCACCGACGACAACTTTGCCGATGTGCGTGGTATTTAAGCCCCGTCAGTGTATAAATACTAAACCACTTTTTAACCCCCTTTTAGAAGACTGTGTTCCCCAATGCGGATGTCATCAAGCTGCTCATCCAGTGCGGCGTCGATGTAAACATCAAAAACGAGGCCAAATCCACGCCCCTGCATGTGGCATGCCAGCCCTACAACTATGACAATGAGGTGAGTACTATTCATTCCAACGAAAACTTTGTATAACAAGGCTAACAAACGATCTATTGACAGATTGTGCACCTGTTGCTCAAGTGCGGAGCGGACATCGATCAGCCGAATAGGGCCGACAAGCGGCCCTATGACTTAATAGCCTCCAATCCCACCAGCACCATTCCGCTGCTTAACTTTGTGACGCTGCAGTGTCTGGCGGCGACGGTGATTAGCAAACATCGGATACCCTATCACAATCAGCTGCACAGGCAGCTGGAGAAGTTTGTGAAGAACCATGAGCCGTGAAGAGAGAGAGGATTAAAAGAGCGGAACTGGGAGCGGTAAACGTCGTATGTCTTATGTCAAAATTGATGGCGTTTCTTAGGTCTGTAACTCCCCGTCTTTTGGACTTTTCAAAATTTCACCAGTGGCGATTGTCCGCTTTGTCTCACTCTATATTAAAAGCATATATATATATATATATACAGATATCCTATATCTATTGTTAAATTGGCTTAAAGTAGTTTAAAACGTACTCCCTTCGAGAAGCAGAATCAACAAACAGAACAAACAGTGTAAAACAGAACAAGCAAAAAGTGTAAACGATGAACGTGATATTAAAAACTAAATATATAGAGAAAGGATGAGGAGGTGGAGTATCCAAAATTTAATATTTTAGAGAACTTACAACAAGCCAAGTGCGGATCTGAGTACTTAAACTAACAGAGAAAACACAATTCTCCGCTTCTGTTTGATGATTATTAGAGCCTAGGAAACGCGAGAGGAGCAAACTCATTGTAACGCCAATAAAGTTTACACATTATCTACATGCATACAATTACGCCTGACAAATATACTAAATATATACTATATATATATATACATAAAACTAGAATAACTAATTGACACACACACACACTTGTTGAACCACTAAAATCGAACTCGAAATGTGACTCGATGCCATGTATTCCCTTCTTCAAGCGGAATTCGGTTCGACAGCATTTGTTCCCCTAAACTTCTTATGATTACCGAAGCTTTTAGACCATGTATGTAAGTGTACGTGTGCTGGCTGGGGCTGAAATATTGTTATTTTGACCCCGAAACGCACACCAAGTATTTTAATAACAATTTCTGTGAGACCGATGGTTTGAGTTCGTTTAGCACACGCGTGTTGCATAAGCCGAATCGAATAATTATCTACTGAACTTTCGAGTAAAACGCAAATCTAATCAATAAATTGAATAGTTTACAGTTTACTGTCAATAAGGATTCGTGTTTTATTGAGTTGGTGGTAGTTTTTAAGACCTCAGGATCACGAGGCAAGTATGAAAGTATTTTAACCTTATAACATTATAAATTATAGCTCCTTTTATGTATTTTATATTTTTGAAATTTAACTTTTCTCCTTATCAGGCTTATCCAATTTGTTTTTGTAAAATTCTTTTGCTTTTCGATGCATTGTCGTCTGCCAAATTATCGTCACCGCGATTCCCAAAAGACTCTTCTTGGGGATTTTCGTAAATACATAAGTACCTCCAGCAATCGCCAAAGCGACTCTCAGAGGACTCTTTTCATTTAGAGAATCCCCAAATGGTTTGCAGGGGATAATTTCAATAAATTTGTAGACAATAAACACATTTAAAAATTTATTATTATTATTATATTTTATCATTTCTTAGCTTTTATTACTCATTACAAAATACAACACAGTTCTGTATTTAAATAAAATTTAAATAATAATACATATAACATGAGCACATAAACTTCCACTGAGTTTAGACATAAAAAAATAAGATTGTAAATATGTAAAACAAGAGACGAGTGAGTATTTAGCAAAACAAAATCTGAAATGCCTTCATATTTTTGAAATTTTATATACAAATTCTTGAAACATACATTTTAAAAAACCTATCTTTGTATGTATAAACTCAGCCTTACACATGCGCGCTTCAAATACATGAAATTGTGACTGCTTATTTAAGACTAAGACACTAAATATTCGATTAGGACAAACTAACAGGAAGAGAAAGGGAACAGTCAGTACTGGAGCACCAGCCAAGGCAGCAGGATAATGGCTAGGGACCATGTCAAGGGTCTCGCTCCATTCCTCAGATTTGTATAACTGTCCACAATGTGAATCTTCCAACCCATATTGCCATGCGTAAAGGAGTTGTAGTATACCGTATCCGGCCAGGTGATGTTCGGGGTAATATCTAACAGCGCAGGTGCCTCGTCTACACATTCAGTGATCAGGGATCGATTGAACTTCTTGAATGTGGGAAAGATGTCGTCCAGGCGGCGATCATAATTGGGAGGATATCGGGACAAGCACAAGGGGCCGGCAGCCGTGGGCTTGGGCCTTCCCCTCCTGGTGAACTCCACTCCAGCCAAAACCCTGATCTCACTCTGTTTGGCATCCGAGAGTCGATCGTAGCCGCCCTGGGGATCGTCGGTGATGACCAGCGGATGATAGTGCTCCGGCGAGTGGGGATTATTGCCTCCTCTCACCTTAAAGGTATAGGTCAGGCCGCGTTTCAGGTACAGCTCGGGTATCATGTAGCCGTTAATGTACCAGGCCAAGCCGCTGGACACATGGCCAGTTAATCCCTGATACCCCCGAAGTCCTCCAGAGGGTCCCAGATAAGCGTTGAAGCTACGCACGGAGCTGTGAGAAATATACGAGAATTAAATATGCTTTAATGGGAGCTTCTGAACCTTACGCATCTGTTATCCTGGTGCGTTCCCACAGCTGCGGTGGTGTCTCCTTTTGTGAAGTGAAGGCAAAGCAATCGTTCACCGGTTCCGTGGTGTTGAAATCTATCACAATGTCACTTTTGGGATAATACGTATGAAAAGCGGGCTCGTTGTTTGAATCCAACTGGCCAAAGGCCCAGACCACGTAGTTGCTTCGGTCCAGGAAGATCTCTTTATCGCCATCGTCCGCTGGAAAGTAAGCATAAGAGTAACGAGTTTGTAGAAACTTGTTAAAACTAACTAGTAACAAGTGAAAACTAACTAGTAACTAGTAACTCGTAAATATTCAACTTACACGATTTAAGAAGGCGTCTAAAACTGATTGTGTTGATGCCATCCTTGCGGGCATAAGTGTTTAGCTGAAAGCTGTCCAGTCCACCGACAACATCATCCCGACAAACGCCCTTGTTCTGCCCCAAAACCTGAACACATGGTGCCAGCGAGGTGATGTTGTAGTCCACAGAATACCCACGGATCTCGTCTATATAGGCCACCACCACATCGGAGCCGATCATCTGACTGGACACATCCGAACCCGATATGCCAAAGGACATGTAATCATTGGCCGCCACCTGACCGGACAGTTGGAATGTGATCTGGGGCCCGAAGACCTCCCAAGACACTTGCAAGTCTTTGTGCAGCTGCCGGCAATTGGGCAGCGAGAATTCAAAGGGTATAACCTTTACCAAAGACGGCGGAACATTCAAACCATCGTTGATCAGCACATGACCATAGTTCTCATTGTCGGCCACATCGTAAACACTGATCCAGTCGATGTCAAAGATGGTCTTGTCACCCGGCAACTCCAAATCAATGGTCTCTATGTTGTACTTTCTAATGGGATCCAGGCTGAAATATTAAAAGGAAAATAATAATATTAATAATTTGATAGATAAATTAAAGTTAATATACTTACTATCCTCGCTCATCTGGAAGTTTGCTGCCACGACTCGATGGCTGCGCTCCGACGCCGGTCCAGAAAAAGGTTCTCTTGCCTCGACCATCGTACGTAAAGTCCTTGATGCGAATGGTTTTCGAATCTAAGATCTGAATGCTGCTGCTGCTCACATTGTGGCTGCGCTTGGAGAAGGTGCCGCCCAGTTGGGGCATTGGAGGCTCAAAATCTTCCGGTATATACACATCGCCAAAGTTGTTCTGGTTATTCAGATCGTAAACCGCCAGCCACTTGATTTCTGTAATCTTCTTGCGATCGGGTAGAGTTAGAGTAAAGTCCTTGTTGTGGTAGCGATCCAAGATGTTGGTTCTACGGGGAATATTTATGTGAATATTTATACTTGCAGGGTATTATAATAGTGAAGGAGTCATTAACGACCCTATAAAGTATATATCTGATGTTGATTTCCTTAAAAAAAAAGCTTTCCGAATTGAAATAATTGCATTTTTGGCTAGATTTCAAATTTCAGCTTGCAAGGGATATAAATTTTGGCTTGCTGAAGTTAGCTTCCTTTTTTGTCTTGATTTCATTTAGGTTACTTAATCTATATATTTAAATTTAATTTAATTTATTTGAGTTACACTTACTTCCCATACTCATCGGGCACTATAAAGCCCTGCGGTCCTGGCCGGTTGCTGGCTCCCGACCAAAAGAACGTATCCGCCCCATTGCCGTCGTAGTTGAAGCCCACAATCAGAAAGGTAAACTCATTCACGGCGTACACATCGCCGGACACCTGATGATGGTAGGAGTTGAGTTTTCCCAGATATTTTCCGCGATACGGTCCATCCTCCTCCTCCTCGCCCTGGGCCACTAATAAGATGAGATTGGTTTAGGAAATTCACTAAGCTAAGCCGGTAAAACGAAAGACTTTGGGACAACAAACTCGTTTTCGCATATCTCAATGTGACTAATAAGCCAACAATTTTTGGCTTCTGATTGACTGCAGCCACTCGGCCGGCAAGGTGATGGCGCCCCCTGGCGGGAGCGTTGAGACATAAGGCCAAGAGACTAGACCAGTTTCTCTAGTTTTACACGAAAGTGAATTTGTTTTTCGCCCCGTCTCGAGCGTAACGCCAATAAAAATTTCTCTTTCTTTTGCAGTTTGCCTTGTTATTGTTGCTGTTTTTATTTTCTTGTTGTTAAGATTTACAATTTAATTAGTTTATAGACTTACAAGCACTGGATAGTAGCAGGAAAAACGTTACAACGACTAGTAACAGTCGGCGTTGCAATTGCAGACAAAGAACATTGTTGCTCAATGTCATTTTGTTTATTTTTATTATTATTTTTTCCTGCTGCTGCAGACACTACCTCCTCTTCCTTGGCCTGGCCACGTACGCGTGTTGATTTGTTAATTTTTGTTTTCTTTTTAAGCTTTGCTTATTTTCGCTTATTTTGCATTTTGGGGGTTTTCCCTTAGACACTGCGTCATCGAATTTCTTGGATATAGACACAAAAAATATTTTTGTAATTAGGGAGCCAAGCTTAATATATTTTTAAAACTTTTTCTGGCTTTTGCTTAAGGTCGTTTCGTCACTTGCATGCGTTTTCGCTGCTATTGTTGTTGCGTTCACTTGGCCAAAACAGGTTTAGGCCGCAGTTCCGGCGTTTTTTATGCTTTTTCTTTAGCTTTTGCTTTTGAGTCGAAGTCGAAAACGAACCGCACTGTCCAACCGATCTGAGTCAACTGAGACTTTAAGCCGCCGATATTTTGGTTGGGTTTCTTTGCAGCTTGAGCGTTTTGGTCGTCTTTTGAGTGAGCTTGACTCTCTCTCTGAATCAGGCGTTCTCTCTTTGGCTGTGCGCATGCGTGCCTGGCATTGAAATGGCTTAGAGTACTACCTAGTAACGGTACTTGGCTGCATTTGAAAAAAATCGAGGTGTGCTCGACGAGTTAACATAAAATAATATTAAAATATATTCAAACATAACTTTAAAAATTTTAAAAATAAAAATATTCCTTTTTTTTAAATCTTAATTTTAATTTTAATTTCGAAAAACCAAAGTATTCAGTTTAAAGTGCTTTATTTTACCAACTCAAGATATAAATATAAATATTTTAGTTTAATTTAGAAGTTTCCCCGAGCACCACTTTTCTCGATGCTCATCGTTACTACGTGGATTACCGTTAATAATCATTTTGAAAGGCGCTAATTCTTGTCTCTATGTACTTCATTTTGATACATTTAGAATGTTTTCATAATCAGTATTAAATAATAGTTAAACTTACCTTTATAATCAGATTTTGTTTAAATAAATCGAAAAGATTATCAACAAAGAAATATTCCTTAAATAAAAGATTTTTGAGTTTTTTCCCCACTTTAAACCCTACTAAAACACACATTTGGAATTATTTTTATCAATTTTCTTGCTTGCAAAACTAAATGGTATCCTTAAGTTTGCTTTTATTTGATCTTTATTATGAATAGCAATTCAATTAATGTTTTTTTAAAACTAATCAATTGCAATTTGTTGTCTTGTTTTGCGTTCTCATTCGCACTGCAACTCCGACTGCTTTGCTTTGGATTTTATTTCATTTTATGAATAATGTGTTTTTACGTTTTAAGTTCTCTTCTCTTTTGTTTTTGTTGCGATTTTATTTACAAAAAGGCATGTCAAAGATTTATGATTATAAAATGTGCGTTGCAAACGGAAATAAAGAAAACAATAATGGGGTAAATGGCAACCAAATAATTGCATTGAGAGACTGGAAAAGTTTTTGTAGACGATTTTCACTCAAGGTTTTAGCCAATTTTCATTGCATTCTTATTTTGTTATCAATTTTTTATGCTCTCGCCTAGGCCGGCTGTCCCTCTAGTTTTATAGAAAATACAATATTACTATTATGTATATTTATCATTATACTCATAAGAAGCACAGTTTATGTTGTTTTAGTTTTTATTTCATCATTTTATGCGTTTACATTTCAATATTTTGAACTTGCTGCTGCTGCTGCCGTGTACATTTTGTAGTTCCTCATTTAACATTTTTCAGCGCATCGTTTATTTATTAACTTTCTCATTACTTTTATTTATTGTTTGTTTATGTATATATATATTTAATTTTGTTGTTGTTAACACTAGACACTAGATAACCTATCAAAAATGGTTCCTTTTTGTTTATAGTTCTTTTTTTGTGGAAAACATGACAATGATGATTAAAGGAAACTTTACAAAAAAACAATAAACAGGCTGGAAAAGTCGTTGACCGATGGTAAATGAGGGGGGGCGAGGGTTCGGGGGCGGGGTTTCGGTTCGGACAGACTATATGTGAGAATTGGTCTTGGACGCACGCACGCATAGTTGAACTAAAAGTAGCAATACTATAGCTTAAAATGTAGCGTATAAAAATAGTGTTGTTTCTTATTTTTCTTGTTTGCTTTTATATAATTTCTTTTTTGTTTTGTTTGTTTGCATTTGCTTCTTTCTCATTTCAGATACGATAATTATTAAATTAAACAAATTGAGAACACTAAATTGTATTTTTAACTTAGGCTGTATAGATGTATATGTATATCGTATTAACTCTGCAAATACACACGATATCAATGCATTCATTTTTCTTATACTCCTTCCGCGCTTCTGCCTCTGCTTTGACTTTCTCTCTGCTTGACTTCTTAGTGAATTAGATTTGTTAAAATGAGCATTTTAAATTGGTTTCTTGACTGAGAGAGGGGACACACAACACTTCCTTGGTTGCTGTTCGAATTGCTAATGATGAGATTTTAAAATGAGACATAATCGATGGATGAAGGCTCATTTGCTTGGAATGAACGCTGTCGCAAAACGAATTTACTTCGGAATATAATCGGTGTTTATAAAGAAGAGCAAACAGTGTGTGTGTGTGTGTGTGTGTGTGTAAACTTAACAACAAGCGAACAGAAAAAATATTACAATATGCACAATTTTTACGATTTTAGTTTTGTATGTTTTTTTCTCTTTTAGATATATTATAATTATTATCATTTATTACAAATACTTCGGCGCTGGCGCTAATTATTACAAAGAACTTTCGGGGCAAATCAATCGTTATCATTATTAAATATGCTACCCTTGTTACGGGGGCTACTCCTCGAATTGAGCTACAAGAAATCAACTTTACGCATAGAAATGTTATGTATAAAAATTTGTTTCCTTCTCTTATTTGCTTTAAACTTTCTCGTTTCTTGTTTCTTATTTCTCGATTCAAAGATATACATTACAAAGCTTTTGCTATGGCATTATGTGTGTGTATGGTTGTGTTTTTTTGGGGGAGAAGAGGGGTAGTGAGATGGACTGAGGTAATGATGTTAGGCAAACAGTTGAAATCCAAGGGAAATTTGAAAAGGCGGCTGAAACAAACCGATTGAATTAACATTAGAATGAGGAGTGTTTGCTTTCGTAGTTGTTGTTTCTGTAGTTGTTGGTGTGATTGTGGCGTATGGTGTTGTTGTTGTTGCTGCTGCTGCGTAGTAGAGTGTTGGCTAAAATTTATCCTGAAATATGAATAGATTATTGGTCGCAGCCACAGCAATGATATTTTCTTCGGGATGCCAGGCGGTGTGCAGAATCTTCTTGTTAAAGTCGAGACAGTCCACGCTGATCTCGTCCTTCTTCCGTTTGCCGCCAGTGCAAACTTTTCGTGGCTTTAGCACCGTCTTCGGCTTGATGATGTCCCTGGACGCCTCAAGCGTCACATCCTTTTTCGAGTTGCGATCAAATACGCGGAAGAAGTTATTGTAGCTTCCGGTCATTATCGAACTATCCTTGCCATTCCAACAGCACTCGAATTTATCAAAGATGCAGTCGTTCTCATACAGCGAGCACAACTTGGCGCGCAGGTATTCGTGGACCTGCATAATAACAATTAGTACTACAATACACAACATTAATTTCGAGGACAGTCTTACCGGATAGGTCTCAATGGGTTTCGTTTCCATGTGCAGATCCCACACCTTGATGCTCAGGTAATCCCTGGAGATCATGTAGCGACCCGAGTTACTTAGCTTCACATCGCTGATGGAGCTAATTATCTCGCTGAAGAAGCTGCGATTCGTTGGATTCTCGGGCTCCTCAAACTGTTTGCTGTGCCGGTCGCATAGCGCCGCCGAACGCATATCACATAATCGTATTGTGCCCTTGGAGCTCGAATAGACGAACACATTGCACTCGGTCGGATGGAATTCGGCCGCGGTGATCACCTCCGTCAGCTCCTCCATGTTAGTTGGCTTGATGTCGACGATGTTGTAGCTCTGATTAACCACCTCTAGGTGCCAGAGGTTGATGCGCAGATCGTCGGCCGAGAGGAAGGTCTCCTGGTCGGAGTTAACGCTAATTGAATTGATGTGATAGGTGTGTGCATTGGCGAAGGTGCGACGCGGCGATGCCTCCACAAGCAGCGGTATCTGCTTCACGGAAGGCACACGCAGAGCCGTCACATTCTGTGGATCCCGGATCAGGCCGTTCTCCTCCTTCGTGTTGTAGCCCTCGAACGACTTGTCCCGCTCACTGACCTTCCACAACTTGACCGTCTTGTCGTTGGTCGAGAGCAGAAAGTGTACGGGATTCTTCTGTTGCAGCCACCGAATCTTGTTGATCTTCTCCTCGATCTCCAGCGACTTGAGGTAATCGAATTCGGGCTCGTGCGATTGGAATGTCGAATAGACATTGTATTCGCCGCGTCGCGGATTGGCGGCTTTCGAGGCAGGATCTCGCTGGAAGAAAATAAAATTAGAAATAAGTAAAACCTACAAAAAGTTAATATCACGGCAGGTTTACATACTTGAAAGATGACGACGCGACCGCCCTTGTCGCCGGTGGCCAGCAACTCGCCATCGTGATTGAATTCCACGCAGGATATGATGTCCGCATCCGTGACATCATCGTCTAAGGCGCCTTTAATCTGTGAGAAGCACCAGGACGCCTCTCCATTACCTGAAAAGACAGAGCACGACCAAATGATGAGTATGCGAGGTGACAACACCTTTGGACAGCTCGAGTTCGATTTGTCGAATGTCGAATTGGTTTGGACAACTTAAAAGGAAGCCCAGGAAGTAAGTGTAACATTTGATTTTTCTCGCACACACACACACAAACACACACTGCTAGAAAGGACAACGGTGACGACGGCAACGACGGCGACCATGTCCTGAGCCTGCCCAAATATTTGCTAATGACGCCATGCCTGGCCTTCCATGATGTTGGGACGCGACACACACTTTAAAGCCCTTTAAGCTCTTGGCCAAATATTCTTTCTTTCCGTTTCCTTGTCTCGTAGCTCTTAGACCCAACCCCAGCCCACCCACATTCCCCACTTTCCTGTTGGCCAATTCTCTCTGCCACTTTTAGCGCGATTGCGGTATGTTGTGTAAACGATGACGTTGTGCTGGGGATGCCTTTCTACATTTCTAAGACCACCCACACACATGGGAGCATTTCATTTTGAAAGTGTATTGAATATAGTATTTATTTACAGTGGATTTTAACCCTCAGACTGAATTGTTTTGGAAGGACTTCAATCTAAGGAGTATTGATTCTTTAAATATTTTGTTGTAAAACAAAACTTAAGACATGCAATCCTTTAATAAAATTAAGGATTTCTCAATATGCTTTGGAAATTGTTTAATTATTTATTTAAGCAAATTTGCAGAATATCAATATAATTTAATTTACTGATTTTTATAAGCTTTCCTTTCATTGCTTTAATTGCTAAGCCTTGCTGCATGTATCAATTTATTAATTACATAAAGAAACCTCTGCCTTGATCTTGCTCCGCAGCCTTCAAGAATTTTAATTAATTATCACTTTTCCAATGTTTGACAATTTATTTAAAGCAATATTGGAAATGCTTGTCATGCCCACAGTAGTTTCATTTCGTATCTACCACTGGTCTTTTTGTTTCGGGACCCATGTCTGAGTAGAGTATGTGTTTGTGTGCGAATTTTGCCCTTTTTTTCATCATTCCTAAATATTCATTTGGTTTTGTTTGTTTGATTTTTGTTTTTTTTTTTTTTTGGCACAGCCCTTGCCCAGCCCAGTCCCATGTGCTGTGACCTCATTATCCGCTTACTGTTGGCAGTCGTCGGTTGGCTTTTTCCTGCCCGCGATGTTGCCTGATGGCTGCCATTGACGACGACGTCATGATGTGATTGTGTTTATTCCTACTTTCAGCCTCTGCCGCTAAACTACTGGTGTTGGTGCTGCTGCTCCCATAATAGGATCAAAGGCAGTCGCCCAATTAGTCAGTCATCATAATTCAGTCGTTTTCGCTATATATCCCGGCACTATTTTTAGATTTGCAATATAAGTTTGTGGGGAGAATCGCACCCGCCCACTCAAATGCAGCACACAGCCATATGCAGTTTTAGAGTCGTTGAACTCGTGACAGACGTGAATGTACAAATGAAAGCAAAAGTGTAGTAATATAAATAAATTTTAAGATGAAATGGCATTGCTAGGATAGACATCAATATTTTTATTGGTTAGTAAAGTTCCCTATTTTTATTTTACGGATATGACTTTTTTAATTACTAATAAAATCTTTAGTTCCGGAAGAAGTAAGATTATGAAGGTCATGTTAAATCTATATCCATATAAAAATACAAATAAAAATGTTCTCTTTTATAATGTAGTTAAAAAGTTATACGAATTTAAAGAACTTCACAAAACTATCATACACTTGCAGTAACCTTACTGTAGAATTAGTTTTAATAGTTATATTTGGTAATCTTCAGATAATAAAATGAATTGTAAAAAATATATATTAGAAATAATTTTTGCCATAAACTGATTCTCTTTATTGAAACAAAATACTCAAGCAATTACTTCCAAATAAGTAAATCCCACTCATGACCGAATTTTTGTATTTTGGTTCCCATAGCACAAAAAGACAACAAAGACCCCCTCCCCCTGCACATAAATCTCAGATAATTGCAGAATTTTCGTTAGACAAAAAAATAACGCAAAAAATAAGACTAATCTGAAATTGCTCTCGCTCGGTTGCTCTGCTCGCTATTTATTCGCTAGATCGTATATAAACGTACACATAAAGAGATAAGTAGATTTTCATGAGCGCCCCGCAAAATGGAACAAAATAATGAAACTCAAATATTGACACAATTATTTAACACAACCACGCGATGTCGCCGCTAAAGCCGAAGCCCTCCTCACTCTATCCCGCCGTTCCTGCCTGCGCTCTACTACTTTTTTAGTCTATATACGCTATAGAGATAGACAAATGAACGACCTAGAGAATGGCGGAATAGACTGATTGAATGACTGACTGACTGACTAGCGATACAAAAGGCAAGGTGAAAATAGGTAAGCAGCAAAGGGTTAGGGGAGAAGAAATGTTAGGGAAATCCTTTTGTTTGGCAGCCAGCTGAATAAGTTTCGTCAAAGAAAAGCTTTAGAGAAATAATTCATATGCATGACTGAACCCACTGAGCAATTAGGAATATTGGCTAGAAATTATTAATGAAACGAAATATTTTGGGAAAAAGGAAACCAAATGGAAGAAAAGCCTAAGAAAACTACCCCTTTTCCTTAATCAAATCCGATTTATGTGGAAGTATAAGTTGAAGGCTCAAAAAATATACAAAAATATACTTGTATTTTCTAACTACATTTACTAAACAACGAGAAAACTCAATACAGAACTGACCTATTTGATAATTGATTGGTTGGTTTGCTGCTTTAGTTATGATCTCAGCTTGTCCGGCTTCTTTGCCCATGTAAATTTGCACTACAAATTGAGAACAGAAAGGCTTAACGTTCAGTCTCCTCCACGCCTCCCCCCTTGTCAATTACCATATCCAATCTAATCTAAGGCACACATCAATCTGTCACCCCTTTACAATCTCCATTTTGCCTTATGACAGGCGAGTAGTGTGCAGCAGCAGCAGAGCGGCAGGCAATAAGGTCTAAAAACTTATGTAATGTCTGTTTGGAGACCATGTTTTGTGTTGGGTCCTTACATGCGCATCCCATTAGGGAACGTCCATGCCCACTTGTGCGTATCTTGCAGTGAAACTACTCCAGGAAATCGGGCAGACAGACAAGACAAGACAACACGGCTGCATATAAAACGGCCAAATAATTTTGCATACTGAAGAATCTCGAAGCCTTTGCGACGACGTCACGTTGTCTGGGAGCAAACGGGGGGAATCTCATAAAATAATGGGGGTTTGGAAGGGGGTGGTGGTGGGTCGGTTGCCTTTGGTCCATTGCGACTTTAACTCAATTTGCACAAGGCGAGGCACACGATCCAGTTTCGACACTGAGAGCTGTACATCTATTGACCGAACCAATGTATACGCCGCATTCTCAGCACTTGTGCAATTGTTTATTATTTAATTATGGCAATTGTATCTCTATATTGAGTATGCGGACAAAATCAATTTGATACTCTTTTAGTAGGGGCATTATTTTCTACCTAAAACCTTCCTAAGCTGTATAATATGCTCGTAACTGGGTTTTGTAATATTGTATGTAAGACATTTATTGTTTTATATTTATATTATTTTTCAATTAGTTTCAGTTCTAGTTGTTTCTCAGACCATTCCCAGGTTCGGCTATTAAAACTGTTTTTTATTATATTCTTTGTGGGTCATTTACATTAAAGGGTATTTTAATTGTGAAGATTGGTACCCATTTTATCCGATATCTATATTATCCTTTAAATTAAGGAAGCTTTATGACATGGTGTGACCACTGTTTATCGTAACAAAATCGTGCTCCAGGTTTATGAGTTGCTTTACTTCCCTCTGGCCTTTTAAAATAGTTAATGCAATTTGGGGCGGGGGCGGGCATTTGTTGAAAAAAAAAAATGTCAAGGGGCGGTGCTAAAAAGGGGAGGAGGTGAGGCGGGGGCCTGTCAATTTAATAGGTTTTTATTTTTTGCATGCCGTTCACGTCGCTGATGGCGTTCCGTTCAAGTGCAAAGATCAATGTTAGTTGATAGGGAAAAGTTGTTTTTCGTTCAACGCAGTCGAGACTTTTGACTAGTTTGTTTACTTTTCACTGAATTTGTTTATCTGCTGTTTTTAGCGAATTAAATGCCAAAATCAAAAGTGAACAAATAATCGAAAATGAAACAAGGAATCTAGACGAAGAATATGTACTCTTTTCCATAGTTTCTTTGGTAATAAATTATAATATTAATATTAAAATATTATTATTAACTTTTCTTTTATAGAAATTTATCATTCCCCTAAAAGCTTTTAATCCCTATATATTCTTTAATGATCAATCACAGATATCAAATTTCACTGTATTCTAAGATCTATCGCAACTACAATACCCTTGAACAGGGTATTAAAACAAAGTTGGCAGTTCCCACACATCTAAAGCCAACGACGAACGAGGAGGTAAAAAGGGAGAGCAAAAGAGAGGAGAGAGATATTTAAACTTACCGGCCATGACAGTTGAACAGTTTGCGTCGATTTCAAAGCAGCGCCAGCAACAACAACAACAATGCGGCAACAAAAACGGAGCGACAACAAAAATAACAAGAACAAAAGGAAAAAGGCGAAAGGAGCTGTCGCTCCGTCTCTTTCCAGCAAGGGCTGTCGTGTGTGTGTGCTAGCGTGTTGTTGTTGCTGTCGCCTTTTTGAAATTTCAAAGTTGAGCGCGATTTCTTTTCTCCTTTCACTCTCCTTTTGTTCCTAAGGACGCAGAGCGCTGACTTTTGGTTTTTTTTTTTTCACTTATTCCTTTGATTACACTTTGGTTTACTTTTTCCGTATATCTATTATTTGCATTTAATTCCTCGGTTTATGTTATTTTTGTAAGCACAACTTAGGCACGTAGAAGGGGAAGAAAAAAACTGGAAAAGTAGGGGGAAAATTTTGTTTTCTTTTTGTTCTCCATCATTAGCAGCGCAGCGGCAGAATTTTGGCGTGCGTTGTGCGAAAGTGTGCGTATGCCAGAGAGAGAGAGGTAAATGAAAGAGAGAGACAGAGAGCGAGTGCAGCCGGTGGTTGTGAGAGTGAAGAAAGACAGAAAAAGGAAATAACTTCACACCGATATAACGCGAATTAATCACAAACGTAATATTTGCCACCTAATCCACATTAATTATTATTTATTGCATTTGCCAAAACAAATACAAACCACTCACACACACAAAAGCATACTGATGCAGAGACACGTTTGCGCCGCCCGCTTTTGCCTTTGTTTTATCGCGTATTCCGAGCGAAATATATACGCGAAATCTAACCTTCAAAATGGTGCACACAGAATATTATTTTGATTACTTTTTATGCATGTCGATTAGGTGAAGGGAAAAACTAAAAACCGCGTGACTTGCACATCCCGGTGCTTCCCTCTTGTCTTCGAAAAGGACGCACAATCAATGGCCGATAGCTTTGTTGCAACACCCGCTTTATGCTATGTTTGCTGTGTTTATTTTAGAATGCCGAAAATCTAATATGGCAAAAATAAAGATTGACGCGAAATTTGTCTGTTTTCCGATTGCGATTCACCGCCGCTCTCTGCTGCCTCTTCTTCCCGTTTTTGCCGCCTCTTTTGCTGCACTGCTTCGTCGTTGCGTCGTAATATGAATGTGTGTGAGTGTGGCTTTTGCACAAGCATTCCACTTAATATTTTGCAGAACACGCACTTTACGTACTATATACACGCTCCGGTCGCCGTTTTAACTTATTTAGTAACTAACGGATTGCAATAAATACAACGCAAAATGGAAGTACAAATTTTGTTGCAAATTTCGCACTTTGCTAGAGCTGCAGTGTTGCCAGATGCAATTTTGGCTTTTCGCCTAAAAAATCTCTGAAAGTTTAACTAGCTGGCAGCACATTGAGTGGTCATCTGTTATCGATAAAAGACACTAACTGTGCAAATCGGCATAATATCGGCCTAAATAAGGTGGAGGTATTGGACAGCGACTTGTATAAAAAGGTGGGTAACTTTGATTAAGATTGGCGGAGTGGCAACCTTGCGACTAAGTGCGGCAAACCTTACCGAATTTGAATTGTGGAAATTATGATAAAATCAATTTTAATATCATCTTTAATAAGTTATAACAAAAGGTATGAAAATATAATCTTAACTTTTTATGCCTTTTTAAGTCATATTAAAAGTTAAGAAGTTATAAAATCATCCCTGACCTATTTTAATATCCGAACACAGATCTAAAAATAAAACAGTAAAGACCCACAGACCTGGATAGCTCCCACCTGGTCATGACACGTTGCTATTAATAACTTTAAAATTGAATCATATTACGTCCCAAAAAATGTTGATAATATAAAAATACAATCAAAACACCGTCCTGATTAAGAGGATCCCCTTCTTTCACTTCTTGACACCATTTATCAATAAGATATCACCCATTTACCAGCTAACCCTGACCTAATTTTCTCTTGGTATCTGATATCAGGTCAAAACAGATATTTACTCACTTGGCGGCTTCTTGGCCCCGTTTATATTGATGGCCGTGTTGAGCATGTTGCCGATCTTGGTGATGCTCGACTGGCGCATAAAGGTGCGCGGCGGCAGGATGGGGGTTGGCGCTGATGCTTGCTGCAGCTGCTGCGGATCCGGCGGTTCCAGCACCGGACTCTGCCGGCCCCAGCGTCCCATGGCGGCGGCGACCGGAGTGTGCAAAGGTGGATATTATGTATCGGCAGCTGTCCGGCGATCTGCAAGCAAATTGAATGATCGAATCTATTAGCAAGTCGACTGCATACACACACCGATTGTATAATGCAGGTGGGCCGTGCGAGGATAGGTGAGTACGGGTCCCATGAGCGGGCTGCGTGTTTTTGAATTTGTCGGGTAATTAACACCTGTCGCACACCTCTCGCTCTCGGTGGCGTTCTCCGGCGATCGCGGGCCAGCCCTCGAGCTCACCTCATCTCCCCCAAAAAACAAATGGGTTGTGCAAATGAATCGTCGTCGTCGTCTCTCTTGTCGTTTGTTTACCTTAGAAATTACGTCTGCGTGCAAAGGAGAACAAAACATCTGCTTTTCGGCTTTTGAATTAAATTCCGCCGCCTGCGTGTTTAATAAATTTAAGTTTAAGTTTTCTTTTTTTTGTTTCGGCCAGCCGCAAGAGAGGTGTGTCTGCCTGGTCTTCATCTATTTTGTGGTTTTGTTTTTAATAGCACGCCATTTAATTTATTTCGTTCCGTCAGCAATCGAAATAATATTCCGAAATTCTTATATTTTTTTTCTTAAACTGGCTCAGGCGTTCCAATTAACAATTACACAAAAAGCAATTTCGCTAATCGCCAACTCAAATATTTGAGTTTCCAACTGTGAGAAGGGAAGGCAGCAGCGCCGCGCGAAAACGTCAGAGTGGAAAATTTTTAGCGGTGCACAAGAGCATTTTGGGAGAGACAAAAACATATTTAACTAGTAATTTCTTCGACATCTGTATCATAAAACAGTTTTGGTCAAATTAATACTTGATTCATGGCCATGAACAAACAACAACAGCAGAAAGCAATCGTTTAAGGCTTTGAAATAGAATTGAGTTTTAAATGTTTTTGAAAACCAATTTCACAAAAACAAAAATTTTTAAATATTAACTATATTCTTATTATTATAATTTTTCCATAGTTAATTTTATATGTTAAATAAAACTCCTATAACTGGAATGCTATGTTCTTTTCACTTTTAGTAATATTAAATTTATTTAAAATGGATTTTTGCATATGTACAACACCTCTTAAACATTGATTCTTTTCCAGCTTTAGGTTCCACCCACAAAAGATACCTTGTCTTGTTTTTTTTTTATTGAAAATCAGGTGAAGTTTGTTTGTGATTATGAATTCTTAAAGGCAAAAACAAGAGGTTGTTACAAGCATAACAAGTTATAAAGGCTTATTTATGATGCCTGTAAAATGTTGGTTTTGATAAATACATTTAATAATGTACAACATTTCAGTACATTTTTTGGGCAGTTCAATAAACCTGTTAAAAAAAAATAGTATAGAAATTCATTTGATAAGAGTTTAGAATAATAAGAACACCCTGTCAATTTAAAATGTTTATTGGTGAGAATAGAAATCGGCTCTAAAAATTTTTATTTATTTTTCTATAATTTTAACTTTAATCTTGGGGCCCTTTAGAAATTTATAAAAATATTATTCGAATTTTGTGTCGTATTTGTTATTCTTATTACAAGCATTTCTTCATACTTTTACAACTTACAACTTCCTTAAGGTCCTGAGTGACTAGCGCATTAACTTTTAACTCTGTTCTACTTTTAGCGTTAAAAAGAACATCTTAAAAATAAATAATAATAAGAATAATAATAAGGTAAACCCCCCCATAGAAATGTTTGGTGTTTTGTTGCTACTATAATTTTGTGCCCATTTGTGCACCGGCACACACACACACGACATGTGTCAATGTTGTGTCGGCGGCAGTGTGTACGATTTTATTTCACACATTTTCGCAATACGGATATACAGTTACAATATGAAGGCGAAATTCCCCCACGTCCATTTAAGGAGATATATACGTATGAACATACATATATCCACATGCAAATCCGGGGTGTACGCAACAAGTTGAGGAGCCCGCGACATAAACACATGTATGACTAATGGCCAAGAAGAATGAAGATGGAAGAAGGCAGGCCAACGTGCAGAACAAAAATCAACGGGACAAGAAAAAAATATAACATGGGCAAAAATGCGGTGAATTGTAATCCAATTAATGGACTGCGTCTTCAATGTCTCGCCTCGTAGCCGTAGAAACGTGAGTGCGGCAGCCAATCACGTATTAAAAAACCTTGCCACTTCTTCGTTATGGGGAATACAGTGGAAGTTGGCTATGGAATACTGCAGAGAAGATTGTACTGCTCAGATGATAAGATATTCAAAGACCTGCTCCCATAAAGTGACAAAAAGATAATAAGAATAAATAAAATATCGCATAAGCATTGTAGATAACAAGAACAAAAGCTGAAGTTTAATGTGCTTGACTTTAAGATACTCAGTATACATAGTTTGCTTGTTAATTTAGTGCGTTAAAATATAATACTAACAATTTTAATTTTAAATTTTCTGTAAAAGTATTAATTTAAGAGCTAGGTCTATCGAGCCATCTGAGGTTATTCACTTAAAGTTTGTCCCTGGTTAGTTATAATACCCTCGCCATCTACTGGATACTGGGTATAAAAACTTTATCAAATAACATTTGAATGGGTAAATTTATTATGTGTTTTCAAGTTGTCAGAGATATTAACTTTTGTTTATCATCTATCATGGTTGGTGAACTCTTTTAAACATGACAAAGAATGTACAAATAATGTAAACTACTTGAAACCAAACAAATATTACGTATACGTCGAAGTTCTGTACACTTTAAAGAACTAACGAAACACTGTTTAATATTAAACAATATATAAAAATATAATTCAAACTCAAATAAGTGGGAATAATAAAAACTGAGATAATTATTGTAGAAGATAAAATTTAAAATTAAATTAAATCTTTGTGCACCAAATAAACTCCATCTATTCTATATATTGTTCTAGTTGTTCTTAACCCACATTTACTGTTCTACCATAAATGTCATTGCAGCTCAAAAATAACCCACCAGAACGTTGTAGAGAAACGAAAATAAACATTAGAAATGAAATGAAAGGTCTATTAAAGAGTATGTGGCATGTGAATGAGTGCAGAGACAAGCGCCAGCTTTGTTTTCCCCCGAATTACAACAGCAACAAAAACCAAAACAATAGCAAATAAATAGAGAGAGAGCGTTTTTCAAGAAAATAATCATGCCTGCGTTATTTTGTTGTTCTTCGTGTTGTTCGGGAAATGACAAAGACAGGCAGCGGAAGCGGGAAAAGGAACTCAAAAATAAAATTAGACAAATAAACCAAATTTTTCTTTCTTTTTTTTTTTATAATGTTTTAAAATTTATATGTTTAGCATTGGGCGATAGCAAAAGGAAGGTGAAATTTTTGTAAAGGTGATTTCTGTTCAAAACAAAATGTTGAATGAATTTTAAAGGACATAGCCATAAGAGGTATATTAATTGAAATGTTATAAATACTAATTCTTAAAAAAGGAAATCTTAATTATTCAAATAAAAAATTATTATAAATAAAAGAACTATTATTTAATAATTCGATTTGACTACAAAGTTAGATGATATAACTTATGTCTAATGGAAACTAAACAATTTGATTTATGTACTTTCTTCAGGAAATTTATTTAAAATATAAAAATAAAATATAATCAATATTTATCTAAATTTTAATTAAAGAAATAACTCTACTCTGAATGAACTTCCGGATGCCCTCGGTCGTTTGATATTTATTCCGCTTGAGGCAATTACCCAATTCACATAATTAGAGAGCCTATAAATAGTGTGCCCAACAGTTTTAGAGCCACCTGAACACGTGCCACACGAGACCCATTTGGATTCAGCAGCCTCCTTGCCCCCAACATCGTTGCCACAACAGAATACTCAACAGCCAAAGTCCAACCAGGTAATCATTGCTGGCTTTTTTGCTTATTTTTGGATCTGTCAACCCTTCTCGTGTCTGGTTTGCTTAATTTTCCCTTAATGTGGGCGAGGAAGGGGGCCTTGCTCTGCTACTGCTAGATTGTTTATATTTAGCTATTCTCATGCGCTCGCGTTTGCCAAACTGTCTATAATATGTCCATCAAAGTGTCTCTTGTGCCGGTACGCTCTGCGTTGACGGTTTGACAGGCATTGGCGGTACGCACAGGACAGCCGCATTTTTGGGGGGGATATATAAAAAACAATATAAAGATAAACAATCAGATGGGGGGCGGACGTGATTGCTACCATATGTCCGGTCGGATCAATGCGACCAATAATGTGCTTATCAAACTGTTTCGGCGCATCCAATTAATACACTTCATGGCCCCTCAACCTCAGCGCACTCCTGCCCGTCTCACTCCGCTCGTGACTGTCGGCTATAATGAAACTAATTAGCATTTGACAAACACCATTCCTCATCATATATATTGCTCCATACAGTGGGTTTAAGGAAACAAAATAGGAAAATAAATAAGAAAATAAAATCTCAAATAACAGATTTCTTCATTAATTTTATATGATTTATAAGATAAACTGCCTTTATGGTATGTATAAGTTTTTGCAGTCGCTATTTAATTTTAATATGTACTCTAATTCAGTCAATATATCATTATTATCACCTATTTATGATTATCTATGATTATCATTATCTAATTTAATTAATTTACTAATTTAATTTAAAGTAATTTAAAGGAAACGGAAGCAGTAAGTGAGGGTGGAGGGCCCCTTGTTTGCTTTGGCCTCTGTTTAGATTTAGTAATTATAATCTAGTTACCCATAAAATATATATTAGGGTATTCATAAAATGAAGATAGGTGATGTATAAAATGTACTAGATAAATACATAATTCTGAATTTTTAAAAAGAATCTTAATAAGAAATAGTTTAGCTTAAATCAACTATAAAGCCCTTTGACTTTCCGGTTATAAATGCAAATAAATATTTCCAAGTATAATTTATACAAATTTGTTGATTTTCTAACTAGTTTCCTTTCAAAGTATAACAATAAAAATATATTTGTGATTAAATCAAACCTCCAAACTAAAATCCCAAAATCAAAACACTTCAGACCCACCGTATTAATAAAGAAAACAAATAAGTACAGGACCAAATGTAGGAGGTTTCGTACTCCAGTTGGAAAAACAAATTATAAGCTCCCACAAATAATGATACACAGCAGTCACATGGAGAATTGGAATCAAGATAAATACGAGTGCTATGTAGTATGTGGTTTTGTTCGCTTTTTTTCAGCAATTTGTTCGATTTGCTAATGCGAACAGCTTAGGCAAATATTTTGGCATAAAAGTCAGCAAGTGACAAAATAGTAGCTATTAATTGTTTGTAAGCCGACTGAGCTCGCCGTCTAAACATGGCCAGTGCGAGTCAATAGTTGTTGTTGATTGTTTGGTTTCGACCGAAACAAAGCCGCCTGAAAATGTTGTTAACCTCAAAAACCGCCAAGAACGTCAACAAGTGAAACTTGGATTTGGTGGGGCTAAAAGTAAGATACACTAGGAAAAGAAGTTTCATTATTTTGGGACATTTTTGGGACTCCTAGCTCTTGTCTATATAAAATGGGGGAAGCACATTTGCCTGAAGGTGTCATGTTCAAAATAAAACTTATAAATTGTATTTAAAGAACATTTTACGGTGGTAGATATGTACTCGTATATTAAATATAAATATTACATTTAAAAAATGATGAAATTAAATATTAATTAACATTAAATAAAATTTTAGTTGTACGATTTTAAAGGTAAACATTTTTTGGTAATCCCTAGTAAAATAAATATTTCTGTTATATTTTACCGGTCTTTAAATTGATTTTTTTTAAGCAAAACATCTTTAAGTACAATTATTTTGTAAAATATATTTGGACCCGGAATGGATGACCAAAAATAAAGAAAATATAATTATGAAAACCTTATTTTAATTACTCCAAAATCCCCTCTAGGACTTTCTCTCCCTTATAGCCTTATTTTATTCCAAGTGTAGAAGAAACTAGAGATTCAGTCGTCGGATTTAGACACCCCCCTGCAAAAAGGTTGACGTAACGAGTCTAGAAACCAGCTAAGAGCCAAACTCTTAGCATTTCCAGGCATATTTTTTTGGTGGTTTTGAAACAGCTGTCTTGCCCATATCCGTGGCATTTGAATGGAAACCACACGCGCGCAAATTAATAAACATTTTAGCACTTTTATGCAGCAGCAGCGGTGCCAAAACTCAACTCACCAGCGGTTTCTGGAGAGTCCAAACCACAAAGACAGGAAAATCGCAGCGGATATCAGAAATCGAGAACCTGAAGAATCACAGCGACGAATCCGAACATGAACGCTTGTTTTTATTTTAATTGACTGTTTTTAGATATGTCATAATTTGCCCATGCACTTGGCTATTTTTAAATATTCCTCTGATATTTCGTTGTTGGTTTTCCTTTTATTTTTATGTTCTGTTCATTTTCTGTGCCTTGAGATCGTCTCTCACTCTATCTCTCTCTCTCTCTCCACACTGTTGTAACGGTTAAAATTCCTGTCTGCACATGCGAGTTTTACTTCACTTCTTTGCACTCGGCGGTTTTCATTTGTTATTTGTTGTTATCACACTGGCAAAAGGCGTACAAAGGCACAATGTAAGCTAATTTAAATTGAATTCAGCGCCCGGGAGCAAGTGGAAAATAAGGAAACCGCAATAAGGCGAAACCGTCAACGCGGCGACGTTAAAATTAGCACTGAAAAGCGCCTATGATTTCTTTGCGGACTGCGCCTCTCACCGTTCGCCCACCAGAGATGACAGCTTTTTGGGAGCCATTAAAAAAAAGCCAGATCAACAAGTGAAAGTATAAAAAAGCTAGTACCCTGTAGAATCGCAGCTGAAAAATATTAAATTAAGGGGAAAGGAAATTGATGTCTCCAAAAATGTAGAAGTCATGGAACAATAATGATTAATGGTTACATTTAATTTACATTTTCAATTAAAAAAAAAAAAGGTATAATATAGTATAGAAATTATACCCCAAATATCGGAGACCTTTAATTTTATCCTTTGCGGATTTATTTCAAGGACCCAATTAGAAGTGTTTCCGTTTTAGTTATAAAAGTTCCTCGCGTTTCCCTTTTAAAACACAAAAATTGGTTTGAAAATATAAAAACATTAACAAAAAAATTTATATTTATTTAAGCTTGTATATTTTAAATGAGTAGAAAGTTTTAAAGGACATACTGATGCTTCTTAATTCTCATATAGTCAAAATTTACTTTTTAAAGCTAAATGGACAACACTGTTCTCCGCAACTGCTCACTCTCACTCTCTGCAGCCGGCGCTCTCTTTTGAAGAAGATTTTTGTAAACAAAACCGCGACACGCATTTGCTGCTAATACTATTGTTGTTGTTCTGATAAACGCTAATTTGCCTATTGATATTGATGTTAATTCTCTCGCACTTACAGTCGCGCTCACGACAATAGCAGTTAAGTGGAGTGCAAATGAATAATTTACTTAAGTAAAACATTAACTTTTATAGTATTTTATTAAAATAACATTTTTTTTTAAGTTTATTCAGTAATGAAAAAACACTATTAATAAAAAACTTTGTATAAAAAAATAATAATAATTAGTTAATATTAATAATAACATTAATTTACACAAAAAAGGTACAAATAATTATATCTGAGAGTTTAAATCTGTAATTCATTGGCTCCTGGAAAACTACTTAAAATCTTAGAAAATCTTACTATTACCTTGTCCACAGCTGTTGTCATTTATTTGAGAGTGGGTGTGTTTTGTTTACTCTTTTGGAGCTGCTTAAAAAACAGATTCAATTGCTGTGATGGCCTCTATTAAATCACATTTCACTAGAGATCCCCTGTACTTCCTATATGTCCTTGTGCAAAGATCTTTAAAAATAACTTAAAAGCCTGCCAGCTGTGTCTTTATATACTATTTAATAGTCAAAAGTCCCGAGTCCTTATCAGAGCTTCATTAAAAGTTATTCGTTGTGGGACTATTTAACATCCTGCTGCAGCTCTCTACCATAAATCCTTGTATGCCCTAACCAGCAATTGCCTGTCTTTCTCCGAACTGGTGGACTCGATGCGCAAAAGGTGCCTGTAGTTACTCCAGTCCTTGATGCCGTGGTGGAACATCACCTCCAGGATCATAAGTTGCTCGTATAGCACATCCCATCCCACGCCGATGGTGGCCGCGCAGGTCTCGAGGAGCCAGCGGAAGGAGTAGGGGAAATACGGACGCAGCGCTCGTTTGTCCACCTCACGAATTTTGCTCGTAAACCCATGCAGGAGCCAGCAGTCAAAGTTGGAGATTTGCAGCACTAATTCCTCAAGGACTGGTGGCTTTTGTTCCGAATCTTCCCCGAAAATGCCATTCGATTCTGTCTCCGACTCGCTGCTGTTAATCAGCTTCTTCTCCAGATGGCGACGTGGCAGATCCAGGGGCACTTCCAACGGATCCATGTTCTCCTCTTCGAAGGTTTGTAACGAGCTGAGGGTGTCGAGGAGAACCTTCTCATCATTATTCAGTTTAATCAGGTAGCTGGGTGTCGCTGTGATCTCCCAAAAGGGATTGGAGGCCTCTAGACGTTCCCGCATCGCCTGTCGCTGCTGTATTCTGGCCAAATAGGCGGCGCCATAGGTGGCTGTGGGTTGACGGAATTGGAAGTCCGGTCGCTTCTCCTTCCTTCTAAGCTCATTAATCCATACCTCGGACTTAATGTCACAATTAGCGCGGAATTCCCGCGTAGTTGGAGCCAGAGTCGCAAGGGGCTGAAAAATACCCACCTTTTCGATGTCTTCCTGGCAGGCGACCTCCAGCACTTGCATCTTTAACCCGCGCTGAGCGAAATATTGCTTCAATTCGTTGGTTTCCCCGACAAAGGGATCTAGATTCCGTTGTGAGTGATCCACGTGCATGAAGTCGGGAATCTGGATGTTCAGGGCGGCGTCCTGCACTTGATGCCGGATCCGTTGGAAGTATGTGTGAGCGGGAGTCAGGCTGGGCTGAAACTCAATGTGATTTTTGGCAACGCTATCTTCAATGGACTCGCCAAAGTGCTGCTTAAGCAGGGTCTCAATGGTGTGGGTCATATTCTCGTATTGACGCTGCATAGCCTGAGTTCCCTGCACCTCGTCGTGGCCGTAATCCTGCTCCTTCTGCTTGCGCTCTTTTACAAGAAAATCATCTACCTGACAATCCGTTTTGTTTGCCACACCAAAGCGACGAGCAAAGCTCTGATTGTATTGAGCAACAATTTCTTTTCTCATCTCTACGAAATGCATCCACTCGGTGAATACAAACAGAGGGGGAACTTGAGGCTCATCTCCGCCAGCACTCTGCAATTCTTCATTGATGCGTTTCGCTGACATTGAGATTTCCCTCTCCTTGACATCGTCCAGGCCGAAAAGCAGCTTCATCACGTACACGATGTAGGCCATCACCCTGGGCTCATAGCGCGGATATACGTGAAAATCCTGAGCAGAAGAGAAGCGTGGCGGGTGCAGGTCTAACAAGCTGCCCACATACTTGGCCACCCTTGGAGGTAGGCCCAGCTCAAGGACATAGCGCTCGGCCAGGGCCAGAAGATTGGGCTTTTGAAATTCACTCAGATTTATAAAGTGCGCCATATAGCCCACGTGGTTGCGTAGATACTGAAAGACACAAAAACATAATAAAATAGTGATTGAGAACAAAAAGGGAAAAAAAAACACACCGTATATGAGCACTGATCTCTTAGATTGCCAAGCTCCATCCCCTTGATCAGCGTCTTTCCCTTGGCGGCCACATTTTCGGGCAGATACTTAAGCATATACCGGCTGGTCAGGTGCTCCTCTTCGACCAGCCGCAGCAAATCTGTCAGCTGAATGTCGTCTTCAACCATGTTGAGGGCTATGGCCAACACCACATACAACTTGTGCGAATTCAGATTGTAAATGTTTCGATCAAAGTTGTGAAGTTCCTTGGCCTTGGGCCTCAGGCCATGGCACTGCATGCTGCTAACCCGGCTGTGCTTATCCAGATGCTTCAAGGACATTGTGCGTTTGAGGGTCTTGCGGGCTTTCCAGGACCAACGCATGCCTATACTCTGTTGTCCGCCGGGGCCTGCTTTCTTAGCTCCGCTCTTGGTGTAGCCCGAGGCGTCTAGTTTGCGCTGAAAAGGAGATCAAGGTTTAAGTTTCGAGATAAGAGCTGACAGTACGAGGAACTCTAGCTAATGAGTGGGGTAATTATGTGATTTGCGTTGGAGTTCTTGACTATATAAGCAAAACATCTCCAAAGACAAGTCAGTAGCAGCAGCTTCACTTGCTTCAAACATGTCTTTGCGTCTGGTTTTGATTTGCTTGGCCATCTTGGCGGTGGCATATGCTCAGCCGGTTCCAGGAGCACCCCAAGAAGCCATCGAGAGTGAGTACTACTATCTTTCTAAAGGATATTTTAAGCTAACATTGAAATTCTATAGCTTCTGAGCCAATTGAAGGGACTTTGGTGGGACCAATGGATGAGGCCAAACCGCGCACCCTTGTAATGCTGCTGCCCCTTCTGTTCCCCAATGCCTTCTATTTCACATAAACTTAAGTCTTGAATAAAGCTTGTTAATTTGAGTATAAACAATCACCTTGGTTTTGTTCCACATACGAAGCTTGGCGCGTTCATCATTGGGATCGGCAGACTTGATGCCCTTTCTGATCTTCTTAAGCTTTGCCCGCTTGTAGTCATAAATGATGCGTGCATCTCTAAAGGAATAGTGTTTTTGTATCAAATATTTAGTAATTAAATCTTCCTAATCCTCTCCTTTACCTGTGCAGTACCCGTACATTGAGCTTGGGCAGGCCGTCGTCGTTGCTCTTGCAGAAGGCCACCTCCATTTGGCTCATGTACGCCGCCCACACCTGCAGGGTCATCAGCTTGAGCTCCGGCTTGGCGCCCATGTCCAGCAGCTCCTGGAGGAAGCCGCGCAGCACGTAATTGTAGAACTCCCACGAGGTGATGTCGTTGTTTGCCTCGGCCACCTTCTTTGGCTGGCGAATCACCCGGCTGGTGTGCTTTCCCCCAGCGGTTTCATTGAAGTCCTCATCAGCGGTGAGGTCCACGGCCTGAATTTGTTGCTTCTGTGTGCCGCATTCGATGCAGTAGAAGAAACCCTCACGCTCCTGGAATGTCTTCTCGCCGCACACGTCGCACTGCATGTGGTCAAGGACCTGTATGACCTCCTCCATTATTATTTATACTTTATTTCTGTTTTCTAAGATTGTTAAAGATTTTTAAAAACAAAACAGAAACGTGCTTGCTTATTAGTGATGTGAAAATGGCGTGCTGGCGGCGGAGTCTGTCATATCAGGCACATCTCTAGGGCCGTGTGAGTTTTTATCGACTATCGATAATTCAATTATTAATTGGCGCGTTAATCAAAAATCTCTTTTTATTTCGTATAGCCAAAGTTTTTTATGCCCTTGTAGTTGGAAATTTGGTAATTGGGAATCAATACATTTTAGTAAAATTAAAAAAGAATAAGAGAATAGAAAATATGTATATATATATATTAAAACTTTCGATTAATCTTAATATTTGTATAATCTTAAAACCGAAATTTTGGCTAAAATTAAAAAAACTCAGAATAATAAGCCATATGAAATTCTTCCTGGAATGGAAATAAAACATGGATATGACTAGATCGATTGGCTGCTGTTGTTTATAACTAATATTCACTAAAAGAATAACCATGCGATTCGATTTAGCCAAATTTCGTCTGTTTCTTAATAATAAACATGCGATTTTAATATTATTTCCTGAAATAATTAGAACAACATTAAAAACCTTGTAGTTGCCTAAGAAATTATTTTCTTTTTTTGTTAAATATTAAAACCATATTGTTTTCAGTTATGTCAGTATCTTTTTTTGTTTGTTTATTGCACAATTACAATATACATGTGTTCACTTTCATATAATTTATTAAAACTAAAGTTACTAAAGTATAGCAAAAAATATTTAAGAGGGTGAAGGGGACTCTCATTTACTACGCACTAAATCTGCGGGTGGGAAGGGTCTGGGGGGGTAGCTTCGCGTGGGTTAGTGAAGAAAACATAAACAACAGCAAGGTTGGGGCGGCACAGAGCCCTTGAAACCGCAACTAAACTAGATCCGTGGCTAATTTCGTTTCATTTCGTATAAAACACAACAGTTTTAACAGGTTTGCTTGAAGAGGAAGCACATAACAAGGTTTCATTTAATATTTTCCTTCTTTTGTTTCGGGAGTTAGAAGGGGGAGGCTCTTATAGCTAATATATAGTGACGATTATCTAATATGGTACATTCAATATATATATATTTTTTTGTGTGTGTATTTTCTTATGATTTTTTTTTAGGATTTTTTTTTTATAAAAAAAATTGTAATTTTGTTTATTGAGAGCTTAACAAAAACGCAAGCTAAACACTAACTTAGGCGATCGAATACAATAAATATTTCACGTTCCATTCATGTTTCAGGGGCATATTATAATCGGTATAACTAACTGCTAGGATAGCGTATCAAAAAATATTCATATAAACATTCGTATATATTTTCACTCAAGTCTTAAAAGTACAGTTGGGGGGGCTTTCAATATGAATTTCGGCGGAGGAGAACGTTACATTAAACGCACAATGTGCGCGTTATGGTTACATTTTGTGAATGGTTTCCGGGGGATAGTGGCGGGTTGGTTGCTTAGTAAGCTTATTGGCTCTTCTAAATGGTCATCAGTGGGGGTCAATTTGTACAACTGACTATGGGCTAATTCTAGTTATAAAATAGGAGCTTAGATCTAAGTAGATTTATGTTTATATCTAACATTTCTAGCATATAATTCTTTCTCTTGCGTAGCTCTTTCTCACACACACACGTTCACTCTATAAGGCACAGAATATTTGTTACATCAGTTGTTGCTTTTCTTTTCTTTTTACACATAAATACTTTTCTCGCTTAATGAAAATAAATACTAGAATTAATTACAAAAAATGTACAGCGAATATGGTGGGGAGGAGATGTTGCAATGGTGGTGGGTGATATTAAGGGGCTACACCTCCACGCCATAGTTGCGATCAACAATGTAGTCGTAGCGCTGTTGTTCTGGCGTGGTGTCGCCATCAGTGGATGGAACTGGAGCTGGTCCAGAATTGGCAACCGCAGCAGGAGCAGAAGAGGCAGCAGGTGTAGCAGCAGGTGTAACAGCGGGAGAGGCAGCTGCTACATCAGCTGGACTAACAGCAGGAGCTGCAATTGGTATTTTGGGCACTGCACCGGTCACCGCTCTATGGTGATGGTGCTCACTGAGATTCTTGTTCCTGTTGCTGCTGGCCACCAAAGCCGTATTGATGGCAATTGCCGTCTCAGCAGAATTGTAGAACTCATCTTCGTCCTCCTCCTCCTCCTCCTCTTCTTCAATGGGATTGGCCTCCGGCAGGGTGAACTCAATGGGCAGCTCCGGCACCGACAGACCCTTGCGTGTGAAAAAGGTGATCTTCTCCCTGGAAAAAAATCAAATTAAATAAATAAATAAAGATTTTCATAGAAAATCCAAAGACTTGAATGACTTACTTGAACGACACTAGATCGGGACAGCCCTTGGGCACCTTGGTTTTGCGCAGCTTGTGAATCTCTTTGGCGGTCTTCATCAGCAGCTTCTGCAACTGGCGCTCCTCGGGACACTTGGCGGGATCGGCACGGGCCACCAGGCGTTGGAATTCCTCATTCTCAATGGCCCAGGCGGCAATCAATGGATCCTTGTTCTCGCAGGCCTTTTGCAAACTGTAGAGAACAATGAGTCCTGGTTTCTTTTCAGGGTTTTTTAATTTGTAACTTACACTTCTTTGAGGTTCTGCAGCTTGGCAATTTGATCGTTGAGGAAGTAGAGCTTGCTGTGCTGCGCCTGCAGATCGAGCTCCAAGTCCAAACTGGTGCGGGGTATGTGAGTATGTAGTTCTAGAATTAAAAATACATTTTATTTAATATAAGATTCCTCTTCTTAATCTTAAATCCCGACTTGACTTACTTGTGACAGACTTGGGTGCCTTGGTATGGAAGCGCAGGGATCGTCGCTCTGCGGCGCCGCGCTGGAAGGTATGTGGAGCCACTCCGCAATGCATGGCTGAGTCGGAGTCGCTGCGATTTAGGCGGCAATTGTAACGATTCTTGCTAACGGCCGCCGAGGGCGTAAATGTCTGTGATCTTTTCACGGGCCTGTCGTCCATTAGCTGCGACTGACCACGAGATTTCTCTGGTAGGAAGGCGCAGTCTGTGTTTGTTTCCTTGTCGGCAAACTCCTGCTTCATGTTCTGCAGATACGCATCTAGCATGCAGTTGGCTGTGGGCAGGAAAACCAATGAAATTATTGTGTAAAACTAACTAAAGAGTAGATTATTACTTACAGTTCATTAGGCCAACGCAAACATCGCTGATTAGCTGCTTGTCATCGTCCTCTTCCTCCTCTTCATCATCATCATCGTCGTCGTCGTCGTCATCGCTGCACTGCTGCTCATTGGAACGTCCCTGTTCCGGCTGTTCTTCGGCAATTTGCTCTTGCAGCTCCATGGGTGGCGCCTGATTGCGTGTCAGGGTGGAAGTCTGCGAGGAGGTGATGGTGGACTCATCCGAAGACTCCTCCCGAATGACAACACTCGTGATGGAATTGGAACTGGCGGCAGCAACAGCGGCTGCTGCTGCTGCGGCACTGGTGGAGGGAATGTCCAAGGACTCAAAGCTGGGAATGAACTTGGAGCTTAGAACGTTGTACCACTTCAGGGTGGAATCCTCCGGATTAAACTCGGCCATGCTGATCTGAACAGTGCCCTGGAATATAGAGAAACGTGTTAAAAAAAAAACAAGTTTTAAAGAAAAAGTTCGTAGGCAACAAAAAATACTTACAATAATCTCCTCCTTCTGCCCCGTCATGGTGACCACTGTGACCTGCAGGCTCTTGGTCAGCAGCTTGTCCAGCGTTATGGGCACTGCAAAGGTGTCATTGAAGACAGGCTTCTGGAAATCTCCCAGGGCCTTGGTCCGAATGGAGGTGAGTGAATTCGGCAGCAAAGCAGCACGCAGATATCTAAATAATATTTAAAATTAAAATTTATACTTGTAATCATATTTAAAAAACTACTTACACCTGCGAGTTGTCCGAGGAGGCCGTCCACAGAGCCAACAAGTTGTTGGCCCTTTCCAGGGACACCACCAACACGCCCTCTTGCTTCAGATACTTGAGTCCAATTTGGACTTGGGCCAGCTCCTTGCGCGGCAGATGGGCACGCGACGCCTCAAAGACACCGGAATCACCGGCCACCGACTCATTGCTGACCGCCGCCGAAACGGATCTCGTATTGGATGTGGAGGACGATCGGCTGAGCATCTCCTGCGGCAGATCCAGCAGCGAGGGCTTCTCCGAAATGGGTGAGAGTGGAGCCGAAGCGGCCAGAGTTAGGGGCGTTGCACCCAAATTCAATTTCTGCAGCTTTGCCTCCAGCATCATGCAATCGAGGACCGTGGAGTCGAGGTCGTAGGGACGGGCTCGGACTGGCGGCGGGGCTGTGTAGGCGGGCGGGGCGGGCAGAGCATTGGCATAGGTGGGCTCCTCCTTTAAGGTCTGCGGCGTTTGATTATCCGCTCCCGGATTATACTTCATCGGCGAGGCGGGCGGCGTTTCCATGGACAGGCTGCTGCGCGGCGAAAGCGAGACCTCCGAGGACTGCTGTTGCTGCAGGACAGGATGCAGTCGCTGTTGGAACAATCGCTGCGAGCGTCGCCTCAGATCCACCACATCGATGGGTGAATCCACCGCGAAGGGATCTATGTAGATGTCGGTGAAGCTCAGAGCACTCTTACTGCTGGCAGTGGACAGGGAGCCGAGGCTACTGCCACTGCTAATGGAGAAGGTGCTCTCCGAGGAGAAGGACTTGAGTCGCTCCTCCAGCAGCTTGGTGGACTTGAGGGCCTCCTGCAGCTTGTCCAGCAGCAGCTGCTTCTCCTCGTGGAAGCGCAACCTATTGGCCACACATGTGTTGTTGGCCTCGTAAGCCTCTTTGAGGTCCTCCTCCAGTTTGTGACGGGTCTGCTGAATCACCCGCTTCTCCTCCTCGCTGCGCGACTTCACCGAGATGCTGTTCAGGTCGTTCAGCAGCTTCTCTTTCTCCTGGATCAACAGAATGCGATCCTTGTCCGACTCCAGCTGACCAGGCTCAATGCGCTCCACATGGTCGGCCAGCTGCTGCTGCAGCTTCTTGATGTGCTTACGCCACTCGGCATACTGCAGCTTAGTCTTGGCCATCTCTGCAAAGCGGGCTCCTCCGTTGAGCTTGTCGCCCGACACGGATCCGCACAGATCCGTCTGGCTGGCCACGCACACCCG
Source organism: Drosophila bocki (assembly GCA_008042715.1). Lineage (NCBI taxonomy): Eukaryota > Metazoa > Arthropoda > Insecta > Diptera > Drosophilidae > Drosophila > Drosophila bocki. The sequence goes on from VNJY01005929.1 coordinate 57,736, forward strand.
GTCGAAGGGCGAGGCAAGGTCCGAGTTCTCCTCGCTGATCTGCTGGCGACTCAGCTCGTTCTTGATCTGCACTAGGCTGCGCATGAGCTCCTCGCGCACCTTCTCGCCGGACACCAGCGACTTGTGCACCTTGAGCATTTCCTCGCGTATCGCCTGGACCTCGGCAATGTCATAGCATCCGTTTTGCCGGGCATTGATCTTCTCGCCCACGGAATACAGGGTATTCATGCCGCGTTCCGTGTACGAAATATCATTGGTAATGTGGGTCAGTTCCTGCTTCAGCTGGTGGACACGTTCCCTGGCCAGCATGAGGTCGGCTCTCAACAGCTCTGGATCGTGTCGGCTCATGGAGCTGGAGGAAGAGCATACTGGAAAAAGAGAGGAGGGGTATTTTAATAGAATTTTTAACTATAATAGTTATTAAATATAATTAAATTTCGTTGAAAAGATTAACTAATCTATAAACCAAGTAAATCTTTGGATTAAAAATTTTTTCATAATAAAAACTCAAAAGTGGTTGTTCAATGGAAATCAAAAAATAAATCGTGAAAAATATAGGCCATATCTTGTTCTGATTAATTTTTAGTAGAGTACCTCAAATTATAAGAAATTGTTGTTAAAGGTAAAGCTATATCTCTTACTGATTTAGTTTTAAGTGAGTTTAAATGGAAATACCTTAACATAGGTTTAAAAGATCTATCTAAATCTAAATCTATCTTAAAATATTCTATACTTACAACTGCTTCGACTGGCTGCCTGTTTCAGATGATTGTACTCCTCCTGGGCCCAGAGAAGTCTCTGCTGTTTAACATCAAACATCTCCCGCTTGTTCTCCAACTGATCCTGCGCCGCTGAGAGATAATCGCTTAGCATTTGCTCCTGGACACTTTTCCATTCCTGGCGTGGATCCTCCAGCTGGGTGCTCTGTGCCAAATGATTGATATAGTAGGGACCGATATTGGGATCGTAGGATTCCTCCCAACCCATGGGCAACTCATCGCCCACACAATCCTCAAAGGTCTGTGGCTTTGTGTAGCTGTAAATGGAAGATAAGAAAAGATTGGTTAGTTTTGAGTTGATTTGGGTTTTTCTTAAACCAATAAATAAATATTACTTGTAATAATTCAATTATTTGTATTTCATTATTAAGAACTTTATGAACTTAACTTATAAGGATTTTCCATAGATCGTAAAAAAGACAACAAATTCTTCAAGAATTTCCCTCGAAATGGCCATATCTTGAGATGTATCTTAACCTGTTCCCACGCCAGTTAGTTTAGTGCGCGGAATTCGATAAGATTAGCAGCATTTCCTGTGTGCATTTTGCCTAAAAAAAAGTGCCGACAACAACGATTCTCCGGTGGAAAGAAATGTCGCAGAAATACCAATTTTTACCGCAGCCGTGCGGCGGAATGTCTGAGCTCTGTTTGTTGTTGCCAATTGCCCGCTGCCTGGCAGCGTCTAATCTTATCGAGGCCATAATTATATTCGCATAGTGCGGCAAGAAAGCAAAACAAAAAACGGCAAAAAGAGTCGAAAAACCAAAAGGAAGAAAAATAAAACCGAAAACTGATGACGATGACAGCGTCGTCTTCCACCAGCTCCTCCTCCTCCTCCCGCACCAAGATCCAATCCACTCCTTTGTCTGATTGCTTGTGGGCCTCGATTTCAATATCAGGCAACAGCATTTTCGCATTCCAATGATAATAGCTAATCGCCATGGATTGATTGTCAAAACATACGCACATTCATCCATGCACTGAGGAAAAAGATTTCTTATTTTTTATATAAAATATAAATAAATTGTAGTAAATTGTAATTGATCTTATTTTAATAATTTATTTAAATATCCCAATATGAAGTGGAGTCTTTATTAAATATTTATTAAAATCTAAGAATGATTTTATTTACTCTTTATTCATTTTTAATTCTCTATGTATTCTGAATAATCATATATCTATGTGTCCCCTTAATTGCAAATTTATATATGGTATTTTTTTGTATTTGTTTTTCTTTAAGGCTTCCTTCTCTTCGGCATACTGTTAATTAATCATTGCTTTGGAATTCGCACAGCCATTAAAAAAGAAGCTCCCGGAGAATATATACACAGATAATAATATCTGCGCCATATGCTATAGATATTCACCACAGACAGTGCGTTTCAGGGCTATAAAACTAAACCTAAAAGTTCAATGAACGATACAATTGCGGACAAAGATTTGCAATTCTAAAGTTTAATACTGACTAAAAGTGTTTTCCATTGATTTTCAGGTATACGCAATGGATGATAATAAATATGGTTTTGAGTGAACTATTGAAATGAATCAGCTGTCAAATATAATAAATTGATCCATAGAATGACCGATAGTATTGTTTTTGCACCTTTACCCCTTTATATTGATATTTCACTGCTTATTTATAGTTATAAATCTTATAGATACACAGATTGCAGCTCAACTTGCTGTCTGTCATTTTCTTGGAATATATCTCGATGCCACGAGCCTTTTTCTTGCCTTCTGTTTGCATTTTTAGACATATTTTTCGGTTCGTTGCCGTTTTATCTGGAATCGTATGTTGACGCAGCCATTGAAAATAAAATTAACGCAGCTGCTGCTGGCGACTAACAATCGATTTTGTTTATGATTGACTGGAAATACGGCAAGCTATCCAAACAAACAAAGTAAAAAAAAAAAAAAAACACCTAAAGATGATCGGCGCTGACTTAAGATTTATTTTTGTAGTAGTAATCAGTAGATTTTTGGAAGTGCAAGGATTTGGGTCATAAATTAACCGAGGACGTGTGTTTCTCATAATACGTTAGAAAGCAGCTTGTTAAGTTAAGATTTGGTTAATCTGTGATTATAATTCGATTGATTTGTTAAACAAACATGCTGAAAATACCCAGATAATAAATTGATTAAATCAGGATTGCCATCAATGACGTCTACGTTAAGAGGGATGCAGAGAAGTAAGGCAATAGGTTAGTGGCTTTTGAAATACCCTATCAGAATATTTTAACAGAGGAAATGATTCTAGAAGATTGTATTATAATACAATAGGAAGCAAATTAAATATTTATTTATATTTTTTAATCAATCATCTATAGTTAATATCACCTACTTAGATTATAAAGCAAAAGACACGTTTTTACAAATTATAATCTTAACTTAACAACTAAGCTCAAGTTTAATATTATTATTTTTTTTTTTATATACCAAGATGTCACGTTTTGTCTGATAAAAACCAGATACTAATAATATCTAATAACAGATTTTAAACGAGGTCCAAATGTTTTAAATCACCTCCTAAAGTCTAGAATTGCTGGTGAACGTGCTCTTGGTCAGGAACGCAAAGCAATAATATTAAAGAGTCATTGGCGATAGCTTATTATTGATATTGTGGTAGTATATATGCACATCTAAGTACACCCGGACAGTTATTGCAGTTGATTGAATTAAACGCAGGCGTTTAATAAGTAAACGGAACAAGGTTCATCCACTTTGCCCCCACCGACAAGACAAAGAAAAAGTGACACAGAAACATAGTTGTGGGAAGCAGAAAATACAAATAATAATAATAATAATAAATAAACTGATATACAAAATGCATCGACGACATGCGCCAGTCTCCAAAGCCCCACATTTGACACACAAAACAAACCGATCTCACGATCGCCAAAGACAATCACCAGTGAAAAAATACATGACTTTGACGACTTTGATTCGGATTCGATGTTGATGTCGTTGTCGTTGTCGTGGTCGCCTCGTGGATGGATTGTGGCCTGTCGATGTCAACAAAAACACAACGGAACGGTTTCATAATTCCAAATCAACAAATTTTGTATTTATTTTTCGGTGACTTTTCTTGTTATTTTTTCTCTTAACGTTTTGTAAGACAAGTTAAGTAAATGGCAAACTCACAACTAGCCATCTTGCATTACGGCCAGCAGGGGATTCAATAGAAGTTTATTCAAGAAAATAAATAAATAAAATATAACTATTGTGATATCCGGCATACTAGGAACTTTCTTAAATAGTAAAACTTAAATAGATCACGTTTAAATGTTTATTTAAATAATTTAACCTTTTTGATCCATTTAAATGTTCTCCTAATGCAACCTTAAATTTTTCCCTGCACAAACTCTTGTTTTCTTTATCTTTTACCGATTTTAGAAATGCAAATCCCCTGGCCAGAGATAAAATTCTTGTCTTTTTTTTTAATCGTGAATGTCAACTGGGCTTATTCTGTCATTTAATCAGAAGTCCCCCTCCATTTCCCTTTTATTTTTGTAGTATTTTTAGTAGACAGGTGTCAAGTGCAGCGGCAGAGTCAGAATACCAAATTCTGTAAACGGCTGCCGTTTTTTTTATAGGGTCTTTAATTAACTCAATAAGAAAATCGTATGCAAATTGTTATGGGTTTTCCATTAGCGCTTGACCTCAGGAGACATCAGTCAGAGCCACCATCTCACCCCACCCATCAAAGCATAGATCGAATGGTGGAAAAAAAAAATCAATGAAAGCCGAGGCGAGGCGACGCAAGGCGTGCCAAGGGAATTAGGGGGCAAGTGGGCGGGGCAGGCGTTGCCAAGTAAGTAGGGCTTCCATTGGCACTTTTGCTGATGCTGACAGAAAGAAACGAGGAGGTGGAGGAGGAGTAGGGCCATTCAGTTCGGCTTGAAGGGGCACCCAACTTACGGACGACTAACGACTTGCTGGCCTTTTAGCAGGTAACTCAAAACTAACTCCATCCTCTCGGCCCACATTAAACGTTACGTTTCGTTTGATATGCATGTGTGGCATGTGCGTACAGCTGTGGCCAGGAAAATAGTTTTAGTAATAGAAAAGGATCCAGGGATCTTCAATTACATAAAGTATATAAATTATTGACCAGCATCTCCAGCCAAATCGATTTAGACATATCCTAGCTCGCGAGTCAGGGCCTTGGACTTCACTGATCCAGAAAAATCTATACATATTGAACTATTCTTTTGACCACAATCGTTGATCCACACACAAACATGTTCGCTGAAAGAGCGGACAAGAAATCTGCATAAATTAAATTATATTGTAAACAAAATATTTATGGCGCGGCGACGCAGCGGCAACCAAGAGCTGTAATAAATTCGCGCTTTAAAAAATATATAAAAAAAAACGCCACTAAGAAACGAGTTTCGGACCAAAAATATTTCAGCATGAATTTTGTTGTCACAATATGAGTGAAACATGGGCATGGCATGGCACTCGACAGAGAGAGATACGAATAAAAAATAAAAACTACCTCGAAGAGGGCAGAAGTTGTCATTAGGCAGCACTTAACTTAACTGACACACATATGTACACACACTCGAAAATCAACAGCAACAATATTATTTAACTGTTCACGTCGAGTTTTATGCTAATTCGCGGCCATAACAACTCAGAACTGCTCCACGGAGTCGACCATTTGATGACCAATAAACAGCAAATGAAATTCTTTCAATACCAGAATTTTTTCACATAAATTGCAAGCATATATCTGTTTGGCTAATAACTTTAATCTTTACAGGTTTTAGTGGTATAATTTTCAGCCCGATGGTTTTACATCCAATCTAGGCTATTAAAATTCTATCGTTTTAGCATAAAATGTGTCATAAAAACACTTATCGTACATCCATTAATCAATAGACTTTAAGTGGAACTTTCTTAAGCTCAAATATTATTATTTCCAAGTTGATTCCAGTTCTTATCTTAGCTTTTGCAATCTAATTTCCGCATTAGGGTTCTATCTCTTCAGACATAAACTTATCTTAAGTATGCACAACATTCCTTATACCATAAACCCTCCAAAAAACCCACGACTATTTAAATTCTTTTTGTTTTTTAATTGATTTCTTATAAAAATAGTCTTTAATGAATTCACATGGAGAGAATATCTCACAAATTAGCCGGCCATTCATTGCTGGCTCTGGAGAAGAGATCATTTAGCAATTCAAATCGTCGAGGCCCGGCTGCGTCAATCAAGTCCGACTCGAACGATATGTATAAATGATCATGTCCGAAATAAGCATAATATTAGGCAGACCGCGAGAAGCGAGAAGAAAACAAACAAAAATAGGCCCAAGAGTCACGTAGACCCGTCTCGGCCCGGTCGGGTCTATACACTCCACTCTATAGTATTTCAATTATTTCGCTCTGGCGGAACTGAGACATCGAACACGCAAGTGGAGTAGACGCCGTCGTCGTTGCCGCAAGTGTTCCGGTTTATATAGCGTCTATATATACTCCATCGAGTCGAGCTCAAAGTGGTTTGGGAAATTAATGTCATGTTGATGTATGCAAGAATCATATAAATATAATCTCTGCGTTATAACCCAATTTGATCAAGCAGCGAGCGGGCTACACATCACCTTGACATACCTATCTCAGAAAATGTTATATGCTTCCACTCCGGGCTATGTTGCTGCCACGAGGAATGAGGAACAACAAGCCCCCCGTTGCTGGCGATTGTGAAATAGTTTTATAGCCTATATAGCCTGGCTACAGTACGTTTCAGCGCTGGATAGCCAAGCCATAAACATAAATTGTTTTTGATCAAAAGCCACCGATAAAACCCATTTACCAAAGGTCGACACCAGCAATTTATCGGTATAAATCAAAGCTAAGCGATATAAAACAAAAACTGTATCATTTAGCAAATAAAGTCAAATTAAATTCAAACAAAGAAGGAAGGAACCTCTAAATTCGTTCAAGTCAATTCCGCAATTAAATGACTTAAATTATAGAATTGATAATCAAATTGTGTCGATTAATGAATGGAGCCAATTATCGAGATGATTTCGATGAGATTATCGAAGGTCAGTTTCGGCCAATGAAGGAAGTTAAGAAAATTGAATTTAATTCAGAATATAAAGAACTAAATTAAGAGAAGAGCGATATAAATTGGCGTGTCTGAGATATTTTTCTAGATTACACTTTAAATTTGTATATGACAATCAAGCATCTTGATTATTATCGTATAGATGGTTGAGAAAGGTCCATTGTGACAAAACAATGTTTAATTATAATCGCTCACATTATTTGCTGTAAAATTATTTGCCTCACTGCTGCTGTCACCGTTTCCAGTTCCCATTATCTGTCAGCGTCGAGAGCGTTGACAAATATTTTTGAGCTTAATCAAATTACGCTATAAAGGTCGTACGTCGTTTTATCTTATCGCGGTTGCCGTTGTTGTCGTTGCCCATTTAACTCGACGATCCCGAGTGCTGTTCGCACCGGAGTCTTTTTTTTTTTAATATTTCCCCGCCTCGGACACATAGTATAGTATATATGGTATGCGGTGGAAAAGTGCTGTATATTAGCTGCATTTCCTGTTCGCATCTCGTCCATCTCACACTTCCACTTCCTTCCGCAGCGATAAAAAGCGGAAACCACTTTAATGCCCATCCACAATTTGTGTGAAGCTTATCAAATGCATTTTCCGACCGAACCGGGCCTGCTGCCTTTCTATGCATATTTTAAATATTTTTAACACCCCATCCCGAGAGAGAAATATAAAAAAATAATGTCAATGAACTGCGCATGCGTTGGGACCGACTCGAGATAAGACAAAAAGAGCTGAAGGTTTTCTTTCTTTCTTTTTTTTCTGTTTTTGGGGCGGCCTATCTGGAGGAAACTTTTTTACAATCTGGCCAATGGGATTCACGGATTTCGGGGTTTCTGTTTTTCTTCCCCCCACATACCATTTCCAAACCCACTCGGCGGCAAGTGGGTGTCAATTACGGACTTTGGTATTCGGAATTTGGAATCCGAAGACCCTCCATTCGATTTGAGTGGGCCGATCTCACATTAGTCACGCCGAAAACATGACAAGGGGAGGGAGAAAACAGAACGAACTTGCGACTTATGTATATCCATCTTCAAAGCTCTGCTGGTGAGGCTGCTTTTTAGTTTTTCACATTTCGAAATCACAAAATGTCTGCCATAAATTCCAAAGTGAACAATTGAAATAAATTTTTGCGCCATGAGCAGAGCACGCCGACTGCATACAAATTAACTATTAAAAAATTCATAGAATTTATACATGGACATAAACAAACAGACAAGCAAACAACGGGCCAGTAAGTAAATGTATGCAAAGAGCAGCGCCCACTTGGCCTGGCCACTCGTGGCTCGTTCGCCATGGCAAAAAAAAAAAATATATCCGAAATACAAAATCCCGAAGCCAAAGCCAAAGCAAAATAAACTTAAATTGAAATTTATGATTTTTAATGACCTGTTGACGGGCGTTTGCTTTTGCTTTAACGTTTGCCCGGCTCACATTCTATTTGCAGGCACTGTGTGGTAATTGCCAAAAATTGAAATATACAAAAATTCAAAGAATTCTTGCAGTTTTTGCCTATTTATTGCAGGCAGTTATTGATCGATGACCTCTTAAGATGTGTTGGGTGCAGGATTTTGACTTTACAAATTCACTTTTGAGAAGAATTAAGAAATTAAGAATTTATAAGATCATCAGGCACCTTCATTTTAAAATTCCTATCCCTATGAAAGCTTGCAGATCAAAGCTGCATCTTTATTTATTGGTTTAAAACCGATATTTCCATACACAAATATATCGAAGACTTTGATTGTTTTGCAGCTTGATAGCAGAATCCTTCATTAACAACCTCAAGTATATTAGAGATTAAAGTTTCCATCAAGAAATATGTATTTATGAAGTGATTAAATCAGTTATCAAGCTCACTCTGTTATCAAAAGTTGAGTTGTGAATCAGATTTCTGTGAATGAATTATTTGGGTAAGAAAATCATACGATTATTCGGTAATAATCTGTTTAATTATTACCACATACATTTGGCAGTATTTTCTATATATGCCAAAAGCTTAAATAATTATTTTTGTAGTCTTTCAGTTTTGGGGAAATTTCCTTTTGGCCTTTCATTTTTGAAAAATATGCAAACGGAATTCAATACGTCAACAAAAATTCTTGGTATGCGCATTATAAAAGATTTAAATTGGACACGACAACTCGGAAACATTTCTCGTGTCGCTTCGCAACGCCCACATGGAACATGCCAAAATGTTTCCAACCGATCCGATCTGATCCTATATGTATGTATGTGCACCTCTAACTAAATCTATATGTATATTTCACCGAAATTCCGACTAAAATTAAGTGTGTGTTGGTTGAAAGGAACCTTGGTAAGCGTCAAGAACAAATACAAAAGTTTGTTTTGCTTTGGTTTCTGGCTTTTGTTTTTGTTTTTTTGTGAAACTTTTCAGACTTCAAAGTGTCCACCTGTGCATTTTTCTTGGCCTGACATTAGTCGGTTCCGGGAATCGCTAAAGTAGAGAATACATGGCCAAGAGAGACCCCAATGTACAGATACTTTTCTGGCCCGGGAATAGAAAAAGAAAATTGGAAAACTAAAATATGATAGAATAGATATGATAGATCGATTTTTAAATGGGGAATATCAGATAGATAGATAGATAGATAGATAGATAAATAAATAGAAAAATAGATATTTTAGATTATAAGACAGCATATTAATGGGAATTATGGGAGTTTAATGAATGTTTTTCTTAAATTTTCTTAAATTTGTATTGTTATTTCTTATAAGGGATGACTGAACTCCCTGCAAAGTAAAGTTAAAGTTTGCTTCGCTCTTTAGCCGTAAGCCATCTCGTGTTCCTCTGTGAATTTTTTGTTTTGTGGTGTTGTTGCTTTTGTTTTGTGTATTTTATGTGTGTGAGTAGTAGTAGTAGTAGTAGTAGTTGTTGGCCCCCGTCGATCGTGGTTGTACTCTGTCATTAACAAAACAACTGTTGCGACCTTCACATACCAGAGCAACCAAGCGACTGTGCGCCGAGCGAGGCGAGCGCGCTGCTGACTCGAAGCGAGCAGAGATCGCATATATGTTTATATGTAAGTACATACATACATAAATACCCCACCGATATATAAATGGATCGTACATATATCGAATATATTGAAATAATAAGGCGAAAAATCCCACTGCAAAACGTGAATGCGAACGCCAAACGCGAACGCAAGCTGATCGACGTCAACGTCTCCGCCTCGAAATTATATTCGCCCGATCGTCATACTTGTGTTATATCGTATCTGATAGAATTTAGCCCGCAATAATGCAGCTGAAAGGCCAAGGGGGGAGGTTTTCCCCATTCCCCATTCCCCATTCCCCATGCCTCATGCCATTCCATTCCGATCCGATCCACATCATGCCATGCCATGCCATACCATTGTGTTGGGGCCGCATTCCAGACACGGGGTCGTGTGTGTGCGAATTGAACCCAGAATACTGAGAATATGTACAGAAAAAGGGGGAAAATATGCATATATGTATATGGTATATGCAATATGCACTTACATATCTGGATCGCATGGATGGGTGTGCATATTTTGATGGGAATTTTTAGACATTTTAGACGGAAAAAAAAGGGAACCCTGTTAATTGTGGGAGCCAAGCTCCCACTGCTCTTAACAATGGCCACAGCAGAGAGCTTGTCAAGATCAACAAAATTGCATTACATTTTGTGAATTAGTTGGAATATTTCTTATACCATATTGCGGGGAATGCTTGAAACTTGGAAAATGTTCTTCTTGGAAATTTTTCTGTTTTCAGATATTTTCCGGAAAAATATTAGCTTCTTTTCAGACTAAATTCTACAAATTTATATATTATCTTTACTGCTTATTTTGGTATTTAATGCTTCTTCCAATTCTGTATTAAGAGTAAAATAAAATAGCAGCAAGTTTGCCAAAATTCCTTACTTAATTATAGACCTTCACCTTTTTTTTTAATATTTTGTTTTGATATTTTCACCTATAAATTCAATTTGCTTTTCGCAGACACTTTGGCTATTCTGTGCACGCAAAGGAAATATACATTCAAAGTTTTTATAAATAAATACTGCTGCGCGTTGGCTTCTCTGCAGACAGTTTGGGAATTCACATCATGGCCAAAATTATTTCAAATATTTATTCATTATTTCTTTTAGCTTTACAGCAACAAAAACAGCCACAGCTCAGACATGAAAATACTTTTCAACTTTGTCTACAAATAATAATAATAATAAGGCAGAATGAAAGCTGTGCCGCGACGACAACGACGACGGAATGCTGGGATCGAAAAAATGCCGCATGTCAAATGGGCCAATTAACATTTCTGTTATTTGCCGCATTTATTTTGTTGTTGTTTCGTCGTCTTTTTCGCCTTTTGTTTTATAAATAAATATGCTTTTGTTCAAGATTTCATTGTTGCGAGCCGCGAGAGCTGGCGAGGTATGCAAAAATGTGGCCAAATTTGTTGTTTGCCGTTTGGTTTGCATTATGCATCCTCGGCTCCAACTCCCTCCCTTCTCTTCATATTTCTCCCTAATGTCTGGCCATAACAATAATTTCTATATAAAATCCGCGTTCCTTTCGAAACGAAACAAAATTCCAAGATATCGTTTTCTGGTTTGTTTATTTGTTTGTTTATCTCGCACACACAGATACAGATACAGACGCAGAGATACGGATACACCCGAAATTCAAATGGTAAGAACTTGAAAGATTTCCAATTTTATGGTAAGCGCTCGTGGCATACCATGGAATTTTAGTCTGTTTGTTGTTGTTGTTACCGTAGCTTTGGGGCCTGGCCATAACCGATTGGCTTTTATTGATTAAAGAATTTTTTGGTTTTTTTTTCTGCTGCTGCTACTTTTTGTTTTTGTGGTTTTGCGTTCTAATGTTGCCGTGTATAAAAATATGGCGGTCAGGGTCGGACCATAAAGATAAGTAAGTGAAACGAAACTAAAATAGTAGTAGCGTGCTCAAAAAAGTGAAAAGTTTTTAGTTTTTCTTTAAAGTTCTCAAAACTTGCCAGCTGAAAGCGGCTAAAACATTATTTTTATATAAAATAATAGAATTTTAGTAAATAAAAATAAAGATTATTCAGTATCGGTAAAGATGTCTTTTAACGAGAAAAAAAATTACAAAACAGGTTATTTATAATGTTAATTTAATTAAATCGATTACATTTTTAAAACCACATTACATTATTCAAGATCTTACTTCAAGGCTTAATTATTAAATTGTAAACTCAATAAATATAAACGTAAATTATCGTAAGAGAAGAAAACAAAACAAAGAATATTCCGAAAAACATATTTTACAGCCGGCGACAAGTTCCGGTTATCTTGCGGATACATTTGCATACTGTTATTAAAAGATACTTATCTGGAAGTTCGGGCGCGTGTGTCGCGACCAATAAGGAAAAACAAAAATCGGCATTATATAAGCCAATTTAGATACATTCTTGTTGTTCTTGGCAGCGACAAAAAAAAATTAAATAAAAATATTTATTAGCGGCAGCAGATGCGCACACCAAGTGTATCTGTATCTGTGTATGCCAGTGTGTGTGTATGATCATTTACTGTGGAGCAAACAAATAAACAAACATGCATAAATAACTCGTTGCAGTTGCAGCAGCAGCAGCAGCAATAGTTGTTTTTTGCCTCCTTTGCCTCCAGCAAAGCAGAGCGAGAGCCAAAGCGAGATCGAGTCTGGGGGAGAGCGGCAGTGGGAGCGAGATAGCTGCGGCTCAGGAATGCGGTTTTGACAAGTTCTTCTAAAATTGTACGGGCAACTTTGCTATTTACGCTATGAAACAACAACAACAACAGCAGAGGCAGCAGCGAGAGAGACAGAGAGGGAGAGCAGCAATGTGTGCGAAGGAGCACGGAAAACAGAACATGAAAAAATGCCAGCAACAGCAAAATCAACAGCAACACACACACAAGATGGTTGCGATCGCTGCTGCGAGAGAGCAGAGAGCAACAACAGCACAAGGAGAAAAAATAAGTTTTATTGTAATATAAATTTCGAAGCAGATTTATTTATTTAAACTAAAGTAATTTCGAGCAATAATATTTGTAAATTAATAACAATGCATTTTTTAACAAATCACTTTCAAGATAGCACCTTCTTTTTTTCCAGTGCACAACGCAGCAACAAACTATGCAGCAATGTCGCCGCTAGTTGAACGAACGCCGCGAGTGGCGGGCGAGGGAACATTGGGGGCGTGTTGGGAATGCCAGAGTGCGGCAAAGTAAATGCATTTTGTGTTTGGAAATAGGCTGACGACGACGACGGCGATGGGGTTGCTTTGTAGTTGTACCATAGTTGTTGTTGCTGGTGGAAAATATTTCAAAGTTGCTGTGAACTCACAGCGGCAGCGGCACCAATTGAATGCAATTTGTTTGGCTGTGTGTGAGTGCATGCATTTATTAAAGCAATGCGCGCAGCATTGCCTTAAATGCCAAAGCTAACTACGAATGTATGTATCAAAAGCATTACATACGTGCACTGCAACAAAAACCTCCTTTCGAATTATATAAATTCGTGGAAGAATACCTGCAAGATGGGTGACTGTATGCCACTACATTAGCTTTATTATTTACCGAGTTAAGGGTCGTAAAATGTTTAACATTTTAACTAAATATTATTCAAGTTTTAAAGTCTCATTGATTTTTCTTTATAATTCTCATTTTAAATAATAATTTTTATTCATTAAAATATTTTAAACAATTTTTCTGAACATTTAGAAATTCATTTTTGTTTACTGTGTAAATATGTATGTACATATCTAACTACTATGTAATCTACGCCCTGCTTTTTTGTATTTGGCAAACATTCCAAGAGCTTGGCAACATTTTCTGCTGCTGCTGCTGCTGCTGCTGCTATTGCAGTTGTTGTTGCTGCAGCATTTGTTGCTTTTGCTGCCGGGGACGGCAACATGCAGCCCATAAAAATGTTCTTATTTATGTACATATTTTGCAGCAGGCAACAGCAGGGGAGGAGGAGGAGGCGGAGGCAAAGTCAGTTGCTTTGACATGAATGTCAGCTTTGCGCATTTAAGCAGTTTAATCAACTTTTTTTTCTTTTTTCTTTATATTCCAGCCCTCTTGCTTGCTCTGTCTGCGGTGAATATTGGCGCTGTCCCGCTCTGCGAGCCGGTTTTTGTTGGCCAAACCATTTTCCATGTGCCAATGCGCCATGTGCAGCGTGTGCATCCTATGTAGAGTGCACACACACACACACTCTCGCCAGAGATGGGCGTGTGACAAAGATAGAAAAACAGAAAAAAAAAACTTAAACTAAGAAATTGGGATCTGCGAAAAGATCTTTTTCGCGCATTCCTTCGGCCAGCATTCCTTCATCGAGCTGTTGCCCTGACCTACAAACCAATAAATTCCAGCTTAAATATCTTAAGAATGCGCGCAGAGTCGAAAGAAAAAAAGAAAACGAATCGATGAAACGACCGGATGAATTATGCGCTGTGGTAAACATTTTGACAGCACACAAAAGATACTTTGCAAAAGATACAGCCAGGCGAAGGCACAGCTATAGCTACAGCAACGGGCACAGATACTTATGTATATACAGTTCAAGTGGCATCCCAGGAATGCCGATATACAGCTAAAGTCCACATATGGTCTCGCTGCTCCCTCTCTCGCTCCCGTTCTGCCTGTCTTATCACTTCATTAGGCCATAAATTCGACAACAAAACGAAATTCCACAGTTGAACGAACAGCAGCAAACAACTTGAACACCTACGAGATACACAGTTACCGATTCAGATACATTCCACAGCAACAGCCAAAGCCACAGCCACAGCCCCTTCCATGTTAATTATGCTCCTGCAGCCGCCTGCATCGCATTCAGAAAGATACAACACAAAAAAAGCAGAAACAGAAAGAGGAGAAAAAAAATGAGAAAAGTTAATCTGAAGAAAACGAATTTTCTGTACTCTTGCCTCTAGAAAATGAAAAAGATACATTATCTCATTCTACATAAAAGCAAGATAATCAAATAATGTACAAACTCGCGTATGATTTAGCTAAACTTTTTTCTTAAAGCACCATTACTAGAAGTGAAAATATATTTATTAAAAAACCAAGCTAGAATAGAGCTTACAAGAGATTTCAACTTCACATGTTACAGAAATCTCCACAAAGTCAGAATACCCGCTTGAAAGGTTATAAACCGAAGGTCTTCTCATACAAAATGCGCGTGCGCCTGCGCGCAGAGGCCATAAGCCTCATCATCGCATAGCCCCCCGCAGACTCATCTGCATCTCTCCCTTTTTGGGGCACACAGACTTAAGAATATGTGTTATGCGCACTCAAATGGCATTCGGAAAGTGCTACTGAAAAAATAACACAAAAGTTTCGTGCAGCCAACAAAAGGGACCGTGTTTCTGGGCAGGGTTGGAGATGGGGTGAGGGATGAGAAGAAGATCCCCCAGCTTAAGACTCTGACTCCTATGGAATGTTTGGGTGTGAGTTGTGCGTAGATTTCTGGTTAGGCCATAAAGTATTTAGTCATGGCAACTCTAGGAACAGCTGATTACAGCGAATGCCATTGTGTCCACACACCGAGCGTGTCCAGTGCCTGATTAGGGCAATTAATTGTTAGCCATTAAGTCGGTATAAGGGAGAGATGATGATGAGTCCCCTCCTCTGTGGTTCTTTCCCCGTTTCAGGCTCATAGCCCGATACAGGCAATTCATGGGAAAGTGTTTTTAAAATAGCAGATTAAAATCTTATTAATCGGTTTCCCCGCGTAGATTACAGCTGCAAAAATATAATAAAACATATGCTCGGGGCCATGGTTCAAAAGATGTATTTAAAATTTGAGAGGGGTAAATTTTCCAAGCATTTTCGATCCTGTTTAATAGTTCATTCAAAAAATACAAATAATAAGGTTTATCTCCTTAAACAAGGATACCTTGAAATATATATACCCCTTTCTCTCTACGCAAGAAAGGGTATATCGGAGTGGATTTATCTTGAGTATGCACATTCCTGAGCTTGTATTTTAATTTCGTTTCGTTTCATTTCACTTGGTTTATTATTTTTCATAGCCGCTGCATGCATACATGGAAGTAAATTGCTACCTTTGCACAGATTTCCATGATATATGTGTACAGGGATTCACATACACACATTACGATCAGTCAAGAGCCAGCTCAGCATATGGCAAAAATCGTCCACACAAAAAAATAAATTGGTTTCAAATAAAAATAAACAACTTAACAAAAATCTTAGCTTTGCCATTTAAATAATCTAGGTTAAAGTTTGTTAAATTTAAATTAAATATATAGTTTTAGATTAATTAGACATTTATTCCAGATAATTCATAAGAAGATATATATTTTTCCATGTGCAAAAGACGACGATCAGCTTGCAGACGAATGCAGAAGCAAAATTAGCCAATAAAAACAAAAAACAACAAAAAATGCGCCTGGGGATCGCGCGTGCAGGCAGCCAGCTCGAAATCCAAAGCCAAATCCAAATCTGAATCCCAATTCCGAGCCACAACCTCGGCCAGTAATAACCCAGACCAGAGAGCCACCAGAATCGCGGCCCTATCCACGTCTCCTCAAACATGAAAAAAAAACAACAACAACAAAAAACGATCGCCGGGCGTAGAGTAACTTAATTTTCTGCTCACGTCTGCAGTTTCTGTAAGTGAAAAATTGTTCAGCTGCGCGAATGACAGCTGAATTATTATAAATCGATATGCTGGCCACTTGGAGATTCACGAGGAAAAAAAAAACACAAAAATAATGGCGAAAAATGGGGGCTAGTCCGAGTCACAATCAGTGAGGGGGCAGCCTAAGGTGCGATACACCGTAGATATATCTAGAGGTAGTAAAACAAAATTTAAACAAACAAAAAATTCAAATTTAATAAAATATTAAGACACCTCTTGAAATCAATATTAATTATATTTCATTAATTAAAAAACTTTCAAGCATTTTTAACTATAATCTCAAATAAAGCTCAATCTTAATGCATCCGTAGTTATAATTTAGTATCTTCCTATCTAGGACGTTGTATCAACAAAATACTTTCATCCTTTACAAGAAGTACAACAAACTACCTAAAGAAATATACTCTGGCAACAAAATGGTCTTTATCTGTCAGAGCAAAATTGCAAGGCAAAGGCAACCCTTTGCTTGTTTTAACCGCCGCTTCCTCCACTTTCCTCTTAATTAGCACATGTTGAAAAGGAAATCATTATGCTTGATAAAAATCACAAGTGTTGATTGCTGAAGAACGTCGCCACTGACATGCAACAAGTGCGAGACAGGAAAAGTCGTTGCAGAGATCCCGTCGACGTAGTCGTTGTCGTTGCCTGGAAGTTGTTGCAACTTTTTCAGATGGCAGTTGGTGGCAACTTGGAGCAGCAGCGGCAGCAGCAGATCTGGTGGAAAAACAGACGCTAAAATGGGCAAAACATGCGGTTCCAGAGGAGCGACTAAAAGTTCGTCTATGTATCTGTCAGATACATTATGTACCCATGTGCCTATCTTTGGCCAGAGAGTGTCGCTGCTGCTTTTGCTGCTCTGGCTGTTGCAGTGGCAGTTGCCGCGGTGTTGGTTGCTCGCTGCTGCTGCTTGCAAGTGCAAAAGAAAATATTTTTTAACGCTTCGGGCCGCGTACAGCAAACTAGAAAATGTTTCTGCCGCTGCTGGCAAAAGCCGCGCGTTGCATTCATGCGCGTAATCAAATTGTAATCACGGCTTCGACTGCTGCATGTTGCAGCAGGGAGCAGCAACAGCAATAGCAGCGGCAGTCGCAGCAGCAACAACTGCTGCTCCCTCCTCTCCCGTTGACGTTGTTGTTAAGTGGAAATACTTGTTGCACAAATGCAATGCATGCTGCTGCTGCTGTGTATCTGCATCTGTTGCCCGCATACAGTGGCAGTTGACTAAGTACAACGCACAAAAATAAGTACAATTAAAGAAAATTTAACTAAAATATTCGTTAATAAGATGAAACTTTAACAAGCAATTACAAAATTAACCAGTTTTGAAAATAAAATAAATTTAAAAAGTTTAGCAAGACAAAACTAAAAAATACTATAGATAGCAATTTGCAATTTCCATTTTAATGCTTTATACTTTAGCTAGAAACAACATCCAAAGCAATAATGATCTTTTCCATTTTGTTATGGCATTTAAATACTTAAATAAATGGAAATGGGTGTTGATATCGTTTTTGTGGCAATTATTACTGTAGGTGCAGCAGCAGCCTCAGCAGCAAACGGCAATTGCATCTGCATTCTTTCCACTTTTCTTGCTGCTGCTGCTGCTGCTGTTGGTTGCTGCTGCCGCTGCTGCATTGCCTTGTGCAATTTATTAAATGAAAAATGCCGTTTTGCAGCTTTCCAAGTTGCTATACATGTAAAGAGCTACGAAGCAGCTATATAAATATATATATTTGTGTATATATATTAAGGGGTATATATCTAGATACATGTGCTGGCATCTTTTGCTGCGAAAAGCCAAATTGAATTTTATGCAAATTTTTTCTTAGCTCGCTTTGACTGGGATAGAAATCGCCACATCTAATGCATAATGCCAGCCAGCACACGCATGCAGCACACACGCCTCTCCCCTATTTTTTTTTTTCAGGTCTTGTTTCGTTCACCTGATTTGCGTTCTTTATGCAATTGGTCGATCGATACAGCGATCGAACGATCCATCGCTCCAATCGCTCGATTATTCGTTCTCGAATCAAAATGCCACAGGTGGAATTAGAACGATCCACAATCTGGTTAAGAGCGGACTACACAGAGAACAATAAGTATCTTTTCAGAGATCTCTAAACTTTGGATTCAGCTTCCGCTGGTAAAGCATTTTTAGCCTCCTAAACACCTTATTTCTCTGTGTACCTCTTCATTTTTTATTATAATTTTTTTTCGCTACCGATCTCGGATGCAGATACTCCAGTATCGGCCCCCGCCGCTGGCGCCACTCTTTCCGACTTATGACAGCAATCGTTAAGCGCTTTCGCTAGGCCTTTTTGGCGGCGATTTGAGTTTATGTAAAACAAACGAGTTCGAGTTCGAGTCACTACTCTATCCCCCAACTAGTAGCCAACCGATTTTGTTGCTATTTTTTGCTTTAAGCTTTTCGATTATTTTATTTTTGGTGGCCGCCTGTGAATAGATCGAGAAACTGTCACCAAACACGTTTCTGTCTAAACCACTAAAAAGAGTTAAAACACCGAAAACGCACACAAAAATATTCCACTGTGTTGCCGCCTTGTTTGTGGCTAAACAATTGGCCAAAAAAATGGCGAAAAAAAAATAAGAAAATCAAGAAGAAGACAGCGGCGAAAAAATGCCAAATCGCATGGCCAAGTCAAGTCGTTGTTAACTTTTGTTTATACAAAAAAAAGAAACAGGGAAAAGAGAGGGCAACGGCAACGAAAAAAAATCACAAAAAATACCACCCGTCGTCGAAATGCTGTACAAACAAGTGAAACATTTATTAAGTTGAATACGCTGTACAATGGAAATTCCATGGTATTTGTCATCGCATCGGAATCCTTAAAGGGGGAAATAAATAACTCGGAGACATGAAAGTCATGGGGTTTAACAAGTGATACATAGAGTAACATAATGAAAATTCAGCGAAAGTTATCATTGAAGTATTAAGCAGAAAATATCTTACTTTTATTAAACAAATTTCAGCAATATATCAACAAATTTCATTCATTAATTTCTTCAAGTTCTGCTAACATTCTATGCCTAATTTTAGCCCAAAAAACCTTACAAAATGTGGGCTATATAGCCAGCCCAAGCAATTATCGGTCGAATTTCAAGGGTATCGGCAATTCGACCTTGCATACCGCGTATATTGGAATAGATATTTATTTTTTCTATGATTTTCTGTTGGCTGTAGTGCTCGTAACGTGGCGAGGCCTTTAAAGGCCGCCCGAGGCCTGGCTCGCTTCGCTTTATTGTAGAAATTTATTTATGGTTTATTGGAATTTTTGCGCGCTACCGGCAGCAATTTTTAAAATTCAATAGCAACGCCGCGTGTGAGAGACATTGGCGTTGGCGATCAATGGACATTGAGAGCGGATACGCAACGTATGCCGAAAAGCGTAAATAATTTTGGTTAAAAATATGCGAGACTTGCAAAATACCAATAAAGGGTGGAGGGAGCGAGCCAACTTGAAATATTTTGGTTTGCTCAATAATGATGAAATCCCTATTGAAAGTGTTGAGTTCAAATTGAGGAATGTGAGTTGTAAAGTTACAATAAAATCTAAAGTAAAATAATAGTGTTAAATAAATTTATTTTTACACTAACAAGAAAATATTAAAGGTATATTTGATACAATGTTTAGTTATGTTTATTTAATTATACAAAAAATATTTCGTTTTCTGCATGTTTGGTTCAATTGAGAGATTTAAATTTTTCTTTCCCAACAATCCATCATATTTAATATATAAATATGTACATTTTTCTATCTACCAATGACTCTCACTCAAAGATCTCATAGATTTTAAAGGCTCACATTAAGGCTCTTATCCCCTGGGTAACCCTGAAACGAGAACGCAGATACAAACGCTTTGCTGTGCATTCTGAGGAACATTCCTGCGACATGTGTGCATATACAATCCACTTGATGCATAACCCTAACAAATGCGCAGATGTTTCGTTTCATTTTCTCAGGCAAGAGCAAAAGGGAGAGGAAAAGGGAGAGGAAAGACCCGGGGAGAAATACTGAAATTCCACAACGCTCGAAACGGTTCGGCGTTTAATTCAGTGAAACATTTTGAACAATGTCCATGCAATTTGAAACAAACAAAGGGAATGTTTGTGTTAATTGAAAGCGTGAAGCTCACACAGCCTCACACAAAATAAAACAATAAAAACAACAAAGAAACACACACACAATTACAAGAAAACAGTATAAGGAAAATGCAAAAAAGTTTCCTTTCAAAGTTTCTATGCCCTTGCAAAAATTGCTATTTGGTTATCTTTTAAAATTCGAAAAATATATTTATACAATCCTATTTATGATAGAAAGAGCTTGAAATATCTATCGAAAATAATAAAAAGATACCTAATGGTTTTTAGAAACCCTTTAAGGTATCTAAAGAGTGTTTTTGATCCCTATTTATGTCTATAAAACTTTTTTAATTCAAATAATTAATAGGATGCTAATAAGAATTTCTTACAAGTTGTGGAAACCAAAAAAGAGTATAGAAGAAACAGACTAAATTGAGAGAGGGCGAAGAATTTCAGAAATCAATTATTTCGAAACTACAAAAAATTCCTACGAACATTTTGCAATTGTTTATGGGTAAGAGAGAGGCAGAGCAAGCTAGAGACAAGACCAAAAAATGTGAGCGAGCGGCAAACTAAAATGTATCTATGAGATACATGGCCTGATGTGGTATCTCGGGCGCTCTCGCTCCGTCGCCACTGCCGCCGCCGCCGCTCTCTTGCACTCATTACGTATGAGTTTGTTGGTTTTTGTTTTTGCAGATCATTCGCCGAGCTTTATTTAACTTTTACTCTCCCTCGCTCTCCGTTTCTCCACCTCTCGCGTTTCCTGCCTTTTTTCGCCTTTAGTTTACAATTCATTTTTTGTTTGTTGCCACTCTCCTCGGCTCGGCTCAGTTCAGTTATATTTGGAGTCTTAATCATCGCATTGGAATGTTTACTTGAAGTCTTTTCGCCTCGTTCCGTTTTGTTTTGCCCGTTCGCCTTGTTTAAAATATGTAATTTATTTCGCCGCTGCTTCTTGCCTCTCGATCGCATTCCTTTGCTCACACACACACACGCACTCGCTGACTCGCTACACACACAGCTGCAGCACGCACCTTTTTCTTTCCGGTTCGGAATCGGAATTTATATGGGTTTTTTTCAGTCCGCCGCTCTTGTTTTTGTTTTTGTTTGCCGAAGCTTCCTGATTAAGCGGCTGCTCTCTCACCTGAGTCTCGGTACCCTTTTCGTTTCATAAGCCAGATATTTACTTATAAGGGAAAACAAAGGGGGTTAAAGCACTCGAGGGGATTGAAATGTATCTAGGAAGTTTCTGTAGATTATCATATCCCATTTTAAAGATCCAATTAAATAGTAGAGTAAAATGTATGGAGTTTTTCTTGATTTGCAGATATTTCCCTATGAGTTTCATAACTTTCATTTAAATTTAAGCTAATAATTTGTAAAAGAACCTTTTTCAAAATGGATTAATTACTTGGTATAACTTAGAACTTTTATTCATTATTTAACCTTATTTGTGACTAACACGATAGAAAATAATAAATTAATGTAATAGGGGATTTGTTATTAAACCAAAATTCTTCCAAAGATTCTTTCATATTCTTCCTATTATTTTTCGATTTTTCCGTAATACACTTACCAATCTCTGGGATCCAGCCAGGTGGTCTTTTTGTTGATGTGATCTATATAGTAGGTCTTGCCGTCGAAATCCTTGGCTATATCCCAGCCATCGGGCAGCGGAAAGTCGCTGTGGTGCTGCTGATGGTGTTGGTGTTGCTGGTGGTGCTGTTGATGGTGCTGCTGGGGCCTCAGGTGATGGGGATGCAGGTGATGCTGCGATTGCGACGCTGTCTGTTGTAGATTCGGCATTTTCGTAGTATTTTCTCCCGGTTTGCTTTGAGTGGAGTCTGAGAAAACCTCGATTTTATTTTTTTTTTTCACCCGACGACGCGCGCTTTTTCTTTTTTTCTGCCTCTGCCGTTTTTTTTCGGGGGGTTTCTCTTTGCGCTGTTTACATTAGCAAAGACATTTCTTTTTATTTCATTCCATTTCTTTCACTCCGCCGATAATGGAGACACACACACACAAACGAGCGAACCCGCGCGCGTGTAAGAGACAGAGAGAGAGCGAGCGAGCGGCGCTCTCAATTATTTATTTTTTTCGTAACTGCATTCCATTCCAGCACAATCGCACACACATACACTCATACACACACGCGATCACTGCTCACAGTTGCTGCTTGCTTTTTTCCATTTCGATCACTGGAAACTTGTTGTTGTTGTTGTGGTTTGTTGCCGTTGTAATCCTTTTCCTTTGCCTAATTGAAACTAATTAACTTGGAATTTAACGCCGATGGACCGTGTTTTCCCCTTCAACTTAGTCGTAGTGTCGCGTCTTTGGCTCGGAAAAAAATGTGCGCGCCCTGGTCCGAACTCGAGCAACAAAAACAAAACACTATTGTTGATAATAATATCGTGACACTTTGCCCAAATACCGAGATCGATACATTTTTATTTGATATTTTTTGATTTTTTCTCCCTGGTCACTCTGAATCAAAGCAAATGTCAATTTACATGCTTGGGGTCGAATTCTCATGTAGAGTGTAAAAAAGTAAGTACATCAAAATACCGAAATTGCGATATTTGGTATTTTCTCCTTGGTCACTCTGAATTTTCAGAGTAAAATGTCAAAACAAGGTTTTACATGCTTGGGGTCGAATTCTCATGTAGAATGTCAAATGTAAGTATAAAGTCTATACCGACGATCTGGCACTTTTGGTCGCTGGGACCGAAAAGTCTGGCAACGCCGCGGCACGAGCGACCAGCGTTGCCAGACTTTTCGGTCCCAGCGACCAAAAGTGCCAGACTTTTCGGTCCGAGCGACCAAAAGTGCCAGATCAAAGTAAAATTCTCATGTAGAATGTCAAATGGGAATGTCGCTGGGACCGAATAGTCTGGCAACGCTGGTCGCTCGTGCCGCGGCGGGGAATCTAGCTATATAGCTAACAAAGTACAGCGTTGCCAGACTTTTCGGCGCTAAAGTTTAATGATATTCCGACAGGGGGCGCTTTAGTTTAAGGAAGCCGTTACATTTCAAATACCACATTTCGAAATTCGAAATTCCAGCGTTAGTTTAAGTTCAGCTTTAAATTCAACCCGATTTTAACTTTAAAACCTTTTCAATAGTTTCCACACTTTCATTAAAAACACCATCCATCTTGTTTTGTACTTCTGATATTTTGTATTTGCAATTTAAAGTATTTTGTAAAAATCGAGTCAACAAGACTAACACAGCTTCAGCTCGAGACACACGCAATTCCATATAGAGATTTCTTTATATTAAAATGAAATGAATTTTGAAGATAACGCTAGCAAAATGTAATCCATTCCATATCATACATACTTCCGCTCGATCCGTGTAAGGGTGAAGCCAACTCTTTGGATAGACTAACACGAAACCCTAACTAGGTGGTAAATTACACATAAATTAATCATATCGGTCAACAACTACAACTAAATATTAGTTAATAGCGGATAAAGATTGCCCAAAAGCTATTTACACTAGGCTAGAGTCTACTAGAGTCCCGGTTCCGCATCCTTATCCTTATCCTCATCCCTATCCGCTTTCATTTCCGTTTCCGCTTCGATTCGGTATGACATTTCTCAGGACAAAACCGGAGCACTGCATCCATTGTTCAGACGGTACTCGGCGTAGACCAGGCCGGTGTTGTGCCAGTGGTAGAAGGCGGCCACGATGATGAGGTGCCACCAGTTGTGCGAGTGTCCCACAAAGTCCACCTTGCCGGTGAACCAGCGCTCGGGGATCTTGGCCGAGTAGAAGACGAACGCGATGAGGCAGAGCAAGTACATGACCACGATGCGGGGCACCATGAGCTGGAAAGCAGAATTCAATTAATATAATATTACCTATTTAAAAATCTTTAAGTTAAACTCACCCTGACTAGCTCGTTCTCCAGACCACCCATTGCCACCGCCCAGTGGCCGAGCGGGATGATGCCATAGGCGGACCACAGCAGCAGCACCGCCACCTTGCCGTTCATCGATACATTCAGCCGGGGTATCTGGACGGCAATGGCCAGGGCAAACATGCCCAGGGCAATCGTGGAGTACAGGGTGCGCAGGAAGGTGTGACACCAAAAGGCATAGTACATCCCGCTTATGTAGATGGCCACCAGGGAGAGCGAGATACCCAAGAAGTCCACAGATAGGAAGAGCTCATAGTGCTCCTCCGACTTGCAGGAGAAGATGTGATATATGGCCGACATTAGCATGCAGAGGCAAAAGCAGACCAGCAGGCAGACGACCAGCACTTGGTCGCTCAACGAGGCATGGATGCGGAGGAATTGCAGGTCGAAGATTGTCAGGCCGATGAACAGAATGCAGCCGGCCAGATGGCTCCAAATATTGATCTGTCCGAAAAGGGTTTATTAGTAATGATTCTTGGGAATTACCCATATTTACTCACCGTCTCATTGGTCCACCAGAACATGCTCTGCAGGCACAACTTGTTGGATAGGAATGTGCGGTAACCGCGGCGGATGTACGGATTGAACTTCAAATGGCTGGGGGCCTACATTGAAACAAAGAAATACAAAAGACAATTGAATAAACATTCCAAATAAATACATTTTGTGTGTTTCCCAAAGCCAATAAGACATGCAAATTGAATGCACAGCATTGAGAATAAAACTAAAGGGGCACCGACAACGGAATAAAATAGAAAAGCCCAAAATATCTTAATAAAAAGCAGAAAAAGCTTTTCATTAGCTTTGATTAAAAATACATGAAAACTAATTAATTCAATTGATTTGGTTAGGTAAATTTTAATTTAATATTTCTTTAAGGAACCTCCTAATATAAAAATAAGTTTACTAACTGTGTTTGTACTAAATAACGTATAAAAACAAGACTGAGACTTAAGACAGCTTTAGAGGCAGCACAAAAAAGTGCAGTACCAAAAAATGTTATTAATACTCATCATGTTATTATAAGGGTTCTGATAATTATACCCTATAGGTATACCGAGTATAAAAACTGAACTTCAAGTATAATTTGGCTTTAAAAAATCCAAATTTTTTATACTACACTCATATTTATCTTGGCGTTTTTAAAACAATCTTTATTCGGAAGCAGTTATTATTAAAAGCCCAGTTTAAATCTGGTTTTAAATTACTTGGCAAAAAAACAAAATCTGTTGTGTTGAGAGCTTTTTCCGGAGCATGGAACTGAATATCTGTCTCTGCACTTTACTGGCTTTGAAATTTCCCAGAAATTTAACTCAATACGATTCGCTTCGATTTCAAACAAAAACAAAATTCGGGAGGGTTACCTTGGGGCTTTTCTACAAACTTGTAACAGTAGCTTCTTTTTATTTTGTTTTTTTACTATTCAAATATTTAATGCTGCCCCGTTAAGCTTTTTTTCTGTTTTGTTTGTTTGCTGGGCTAGCTGGCTGGCCGACCTTGATTCAGTTGGCATTTGTTTGGGTTTGTCTAATTGTATTATTTTGCAATTGCTGCCAACTCGACCGCCATGGCGGATTTCACATATTTCGGCGTTTTAACCATTTATATTTACAAGCAGTGATCGTGAATTAGTTGAGCACATAAGCGGTAACAATATAAATCAGAGTTAACCTTATGATACAGGCACGTTTTGATTAAATTTCTCTTTTGCAATAATAAATAAATATTTATAATAAATATTTATTATGCATTTTAGAAACAAAATTAAAACGAATATTATGTAATACAAATGTAAATATTTAAATTAAATATTTCTAAAAATAAAGACATTTATAAGGCAGAAAAATAAACTAATGAAACACATTTCCTGATAAATAGGCATCAACAAATCAATAATTTTAACAATTTGGCTCATATTTATTTTTATAAATATACCTTAATCCAATTAAAAATGAATAAACTATGTTTTTAAATAAAAAAAAATATTAAAGAAATCATTGATGACAAAATATCTTAATTTTTTATTAGAAAACCCTATGAAAATATAAAACTTCCTTGAAATAGTAAACTAATAACCAATTTTAGCCCTAACAAAATCCTTTTTCAAAGATCAAAGTACAATCAATGTAATAAATTGACTTTAGATATTATTAAGCACCACAAAAAGGTGTAATTTAAATACAACAATTAAGCATTTATTGTTTCTGTAAGCTTTTTGAACTCGCATTTGGCCCTGATTGCTGCTTGGTGCTGCCTTACTTTTTTTTTTGTCAATTCGCCAAATACAAATTGCGATCAATTAAAATTCAGTGTGCGACAATTGATGCCAAATTGCTGACGCTGACCCCCAATGACTGACACTTGGCTCCGGTGGTTAACTCACATCATCGAAATTGCAGAGCCATTTGAATTTGGACAACTTCTCGTCATAGTTGGGTCCATGCCCCAGAATATTGGGCTCCTCGTTGGACGGAAATTGATGCGCGGCGTCCGTGGCGGTGTCGGCAACCAGTTGGCCATCAATCTGTTGAGAAGCAAATTAGAGAAAAGGTTAAATAATAATAAATGCTGTCGATTAGTAGTAGCTGCCGCCGCAATGGTTCAAAACTAATTTGAATTGAGGACAAGCACAAAGATACACATATTATATACTCTTTAGAGATTCTTCCGCCTTATAAACAGACGTTGGCAACTGGCCGGTTTCTCTTGTATATCTACATATATATTTTTAGTCAACTTGCAGTCTGAAAAAAAATTGATTTGTCTGCTTGATTTTATTATTATCTCTGGCTGTTGCATATTATTGTTTGTTATAGTGTGGGGTTTTCTGTTTACGACAAAGCAAGCGAGCATGGCAAAAATGCAATAATAACAAACTAATAGCCGCATAAACAAATTGCCATAGCAACAACAACAACAATAATAAGTGCAAAGAGGGGGCTTGACTATAATTTGTTTATCCAGCTTCGAATTCTAATGCATAACAGCAACAACAAGAGCTTGTGGTGGGAGTGAGTGCAAGTGCAAGTGCAAGTGTCTCTATTCAATTCTATTTTCTATGACGTTTTGTTTACAATTTGAGCCATATTTTTTTATAGATTTTTTCTAGCCTTTTATGGGAATAATAAGCACTTGTGCGCCCGACCTATGGGGTCTCTATGTCTCTATTGCTTAAGTATTTATAATTAAAAATAATATCTAAAAGTTTCTCTATTGCTTAAATACTTATAATAAAAAAGAATATATAAAAGTTGATTGCCTATTAAAAATAAAATACTTATATTTGAATGAATAATTTCTTCCAGAGTTCAAGTCATGACAAAGTTTACATGGTAAATTAACGCAAATTTTAACAGATTTTTAAAAAATATGTTTAGAAAAGTTTAAATTGGTTCCATCACCAGGATCATAATTATAAAAAATTATTAAAAAAGAAAAACACTTTTATTTGGTTGCATAATTTAAGAGATTTTTTTTGTAAATAAGAACCAATATATTATTTGTAAATAAGTTTAATGCCATTATATTACATTAAATTCCAATCCAAAATAAAAAATAAAACCCTGAAACTGCTTAAAAAATCTACAAATATTTATATACTTGTACTTAACATTTAGCTTCCTATTTGTCAATAATTTAAATAGTCAATAAGTGTTTTTTTTAGCCACTTGCTAATTTTACACTTTAGAAATGTTTTACCGGAAAAAGAAAATACACAAAATAAATACAAATAAAAGTTACTTCAGCCAGAATATAACCATAAAATACCTAACAATACAAAAAAATACATAAAAATAGCATCAACTAAAATTTAACACAAAGTAAACTTTTTAAACTTGATTTTGTAAAGAGGCACTAGTTATATAACAACTAAACTTTGTGCACTAACAAATATTGGCGATACAAACATTTCCGACTTTTAGGAACCCATTATATTTAGTTAATCTAATGGAATGCCTTCGATAAACAGGATGTGACACCCATTAATTGTTGCCATTGACGCAAGTAGTTTCCCAATCGCGGCTTTGTTTAACTTTCGGTTTTCGAGAGTTAGGAACCCAGACTTACGTCTTTCTTTTTGCTGCCGCGAATAATGCATTTCAATTCGGTTGTCGTCGTTGTGGTAACAATGGTGGTTTCCATTTTATTAACGAAATTTAACACCAAATCACACTTGTTTAATGTTTGGAATGTTTTTTAACTCAAAATATCACTCAATATTTGGACTCTGTTTGTAATGTTGACTTTGTTCTTTACTTAATTTTGTTCATAAAGAATCATTAAAATGATCATGTTTTTAAGCAGATATTTCGCGGCTCCTTGATTTGGTTTTTATTTATATTTTTAATAATTCAACTGAGCGCGAAATTGGAGGCAAACCGTTACGCTTGCTAACTGACTGGCAACTGGCAACTGAAAATCCCCAAGATCCGATGATGTGAATCGGAAAAAAGCTTTTCGCCCTCGAAAAGCTTTCGCAGCAGCCGCGATTGCAGAATGTTTTATGTATTATTTTTTTATATTTTTATTGGAAGAGTCCGAAAAGAGCTGAGCAATCTCTTTCCACGAGTAGGCCGATTTTCGGGCGACAGTTATGCTGAAATTATGCGAAATTTCGTGGCTGAGGGGAGCTTTCGCTTCTTGTGCAAGAGAAGGCCTGTTTTTATATTTTTTGGTCAAGTCAGGTTGATTATCGAGTACACTAAGAGGAATTATATAATTATACATGTGTATATTTTGTGGAAGATGTAAATATCATTATTTTAAACTCTGTGAAATGGTTTGAAATGGTAAATAAAATCTTTAAAAAAACATATTCTAGGGCAAAAATCATTTCGGTTTTTAAAATCTTAAAAAAATTTTTTTTAATTATGCAATATAATTTTTACTATAACAATTTGTAAAATTATTTTTTGGGGCGTTTGAAAAAAACCTAGGAATTTCCTCCGATTAATTCCAAATAATATTGAAGGTATTTCTATAAATAACTTATAATAATACCGACGATCAACTTTTAAAACAAGTAATTTCGAAATATGTACATAAACCTTTCGTTAAAAAAAATATATATATATTCACATATATATTTTGTAATATCTTTTGCTCTATTAATTCTCCAAGTGCACCCATAATTATGGTCAATGGATGGACAAGCCCCCCATATTATATAAGCAATCAAGTTGACGATCCATCGCACATTGAGAACCATTTGTAAACATTAATTGCATAATTCCGAGAGCTCCCGAAGCTATTCTCTCGAATTCGCAGTATTATTTGTTTACTTGGGATCGATGGCAATACGCGGATGCGTGATGGGTTTTTGACGCTCTCGCGGGAGGAGGCATAAATAAAAACCGACTCCGCGAGAAATGAAAACTCAGCCCAAAAAACCAGTTTCTCCTTAACAATGAAGTTCAGGAATTCCGCGTGCCAACTTTCGCAATGCCGGCCGTGTGTGTAAACATAATGCATAACAAGATATCGGTGTGGCAAGCTCTAATCGGATACAAATAAGCCACAACTTGACCTTGGCTCCATTCGGGTAGATCTGCGTCAACTAAAGCTACCTATGTATATGTATCTATAGCTGCTTTAGCCCTGGGGGGACTATGGGCAAAATCGCGCACTCTGCCACTTTTCGGTTAAGGTTATCCGTGAGCTCTTGGTTCCGCTTTTCATTTGACAGCTCTGATTGACTGTGATGGCGAGATGCACGTGCCAGTCGACAGCAGTTGAGAACAGGGCCGGACTTGGGAGCCCCTGTCACAGTATGGGCTTATAAGAAATAAAATATATAACTAATCTATACCCATTTTTTAGATTTATATAAACTATGATGAAGGGTAAGGCAGGTAGCATTTTGTAGATATATGGTAGTAAGGCTATAATTTTTTAATAATATTCTTCACATCGATCCAGAAAATATAAGTATTATTTTAACAGAGCTCCAGATATCACTAGTTTTTAAAACCCTTCAAAAGGTGTCTAAATTTGAAATTCTATTGAATTTAATGAATATTTTCTCTTTTTAAAACGTTGTAAGCTAACTGATGACACCTTTTTTAGGAGTTTCGAAAACCCTAGGGATTTCTGTTGCACCCCTGTATATTTGAGAATTTGTTTCTTGTTTTAATTGAAAACGTTTGTTTTATAGCTTCTCTTCTTATTTTATCATATTTTAAGCCCAATTAAACCCTTAGAAAGTCTGTAATATTTTAAAACCCTTTAAAATCAGTCAGGTATGTTTTGAAGTACCAAATTCAGCGTAAATTTCTACGTATAAAACAGTTTAGCTTAATTTTTAACACCTTTTCGAAGTCTCAAGGACCCTACTAACAGTTTAGCACTTCTGTACATGGTTTTATAAAGAGTTAAAAAAATGAAGGGATTCGGTTACCTATAGTTTTACACTGTCGATGTAGAAATTAAGTTAAATATTACAAAAAGAGAACGGCAAAAAATCACTTGCAAATGAGACCTTCTAACCACGAATAATTGAAATATTTGCATATATTAATTAGGCTCGACCGTAAACCTTAATATAGGACCACCTAGTAACCTTATATTATAAAATCTCACACTCACCCAGTTATCGTCCGCTGAATCCTGTGCAGGTTTCCGTAGGTAGCAAGTGGAAATCTCAACCGATAGCTCCGATTCGGCGAGGATCTCTCGGGGACGCGGAGTCATGGCGACTTAGGAGCCTGGTGAAGTGGAATTTACAGAATTTACAGCTCGGTTAGAGATCGTGAGAGCGTGATAAATATGTTTTTAGGCGCCAATTGCCAGTTGGAGATCCACAATCCCCCTTTCCTATTTCACAGAAGAGTGCGAAAGTCAAGACGAAACCCCAAACAAAAGGCAGCTTGAGTGGTGCCAAGTGGGGAGCGTGTTGCCATGTTGGAGCGAACAAAGAAAGCGTGCTTAACTCTCTATCTCACTCTCTCGAAAGCCCCTCTTCCATCTTTGGGGCTGCCTTCGGAGCTTAATCGATTATCACTAGAAGAAACCTTTTTCTAAAAAGGTCTCAACAGCAAAACTATGTATTTTTTGCGGTGCTGATAAAGTCAGTCCTATATAAGACAAATAATGAAACCAGTTTTAAAATTATAAATGTAAATAATCAGTGGATAAAAAAAAATCCCCTTTAAATCTTAAAACTGTTTTCTACTACAGTATTGGTTTTATTTTAATTTTCTAAGCCAAAACCAAACAAAATTTCTCTCAGTGTGCCAAGCTAAAGACATTTATTTCCACGACTGCAATTTTTCGGTTTATATTTTTTTATAGTACACACATTTCTCTCGCACAAAAGCGTCTCCCAGTGTTTGCATAACCAAAATTTCTAAAAAGTTTTCCAGGTCAATAGCTTTCGCACTGCACGTGCCCCGCGCGTACAATTGCAGTTTTGTTAATAAACATTTACAATCGATCGATCGTTCGGATAACCTTCAATTGATTTTGATTTACTTTGGCTTTTCTGCGTGGATCGCAATTTCACTTCAAGAGCTGGGAAGTTCTCGCGAACACCTCTCACAACGCGGCAAAAATATCAACTGAATATATCTCGCGCAGAGCCCCCACACCGGGCCCCATTACCCTGGCATTCAAAGAGAGAGCCCCAAACCAGAATCCACAGTGAAGAGAGCCCTTAAGAGAGCGCGATGGCGGTGAAAAGCTTCGCGCGCATGGCTGTTTGTGTTTTAATTGAGTCTTTTGAATTGATTAAATACTAATTTAGCATGCTGTGGACGTTGCCGCCATCGGTGATCTTACACTGCGAGACATCTGCGCTGAAATACTTCCTGGATATTTACAATTTAAATTTCATTTGTCATTGCACTCGTGTTGAAGTTAAGAGAGGCTTTAAAGAGATATAAGTGCAGATTTTAAAGCTTACTAAATGAATTTAATGAAAACGAGAATTTTTAAAATAAGCCGTATCTTAAAAAAATATTTTCAAGATGACTTTAAAGTTAGAATTTAACGAGGAAATTATTTTCTAAGCTTCATATGAATAAATTATGTAATAAATATGGTTTAGCTAAACACTTTTTAAAATAATTTGTCAAATAAAATTATTTAACTCTCGCTTTTCGCCTTTTTAAGAAACTAAATAAATAAATATATACAATATAATAAATATAAATATTTTTTTCTTGATCAAGTTCCTATCCTAGGTTGAGGCTAAACTAATTCTTTAAAATGATCAATATCATGATTGATTTTTAGATTTTTACTCTACATTTAGAAATTAGCTCCAGTAATTTTGCTCATTTTCTTTTTACAATAATAACCTAGCTTCTGAAAGTGTGTTTAAGGTTAACTCTCACTATAAATTTAAGGAATAGCTAAATATCTCGAACGACACTTGTTGTTTTCTATTCGACAAAATTATAAGTCCATATTGACAAAATTGATCTTGAAAATATTCAATTAATAAGAATATTTAACTTCTTTAGGATTTTTAATGTCCAAACAACGTTGACCTTGGCTTAAGATTTAAAAAAAAGGCTATTTAGTCGATCCGATAAACTCGAACTAAATAAGAACTTGGCTCTTAATATTATAATGCTTTTTAAGTACTCTCTTAATATTTGCATATATCTTAAAGCATGCTCTTTGCAAATATCTATCTATATTAAACCCTCGCAAAATGTTCATACTTTCCACATGGCCTTTACTCTCTCTTTACCATGACGACAACAGCCCGATGCCCTTCGCATTGACCGACTTTAGAAATTTCCTTGTGTTATAGCACGGTTAACCCATCTCTCGACCTCAGCAGAGAGGCGGCAATTTGAAAGTTTTATTATTGACCTAAGAAAGCTGCTGTCACTTGACATTGTCATGGCTATATAAGATAGATATTAACCACAAAAGCTCTCTTCTTAGCCCCATTTCAAAATCCACTTGATGATGTTGGCCAATTAAAAGTTACGGTACACTGGGAATATATATTCGGATAAATGAACTGTATTGCGTTATAAAAAATTATGAAGAACTTTGTCAAGATCTTTACAGCACTATAATTATTAAAGTCATCAGAAAAAGCCTTGATTTGATCATTTAGGATGATATCTTGTTCGAGGGATTTTACAGTTCATAAGCACAAATAATAAACAGTTTAAATCAAAAGTTTAGTTGAAATTTTGAATTAAAATCTGTAGAAATACAAATCGAATTTTGCAAACAATAAATATAAATTGCCATTAAAGAATCCTAATCCTTTTTAAGCAACGCTTGAATACAACAAAAAAAGGTAAAGGGAAACCCAATTTGGAAAATGTACTTTTTTTCGCTAAGAGCCTTCATCAGCAATTATAAAATGATTTCAAGTGACAGAAAGCCTTACCTTTCTTCACTGTTCAATTCACCGCTTGATGTTAAATTGAATTTTTGCAATTTTTATTTTTCCGGTTCATTAAATATAATATAATAATAATAATAATTTTTCCAGCTGATTTTTTATTTGTAGTTTTGTTTTTCTTTGTATTTAAACTTATTATGTGTTGATGCTGTTGTTGGTAGCTGTCTAGCTTTTAATGTTTAATGCTTACATAATTTTTCTTTCAGTAATTATTATTAAATTATTTCCGTTTATGCTGTTCTGTTTCGGTTCGGTTTAAACACACACTTTGTTTCCAGTCCGCCACCAATCCGCCAATTGTTGCTATTGCTATAGCTATAGCTGCTGCTGCGGCTGCTGCTGCTGTTGTTGCTGCTGCTGCTGCTTCGGTCCGCCGGCGGTTGCTATTGCTATTTGCTGGATGCAGTACCGCCCGCTGCTGGTGTTGCTACGTCGCTCAAACCGGAGCTGATAGCTGCGGCAGGAGCGTCGGCGGCAACGATGGCGACGGCAGCTGCTGATCTTATTGCTGCTGTAGATGCAGTAGTTACCGATGTTGGTGTTGCGGCGGCTGCGGCTGCTTCGATTGTTGGTGATGATGTGGTTGCTGCTGCAGCAGCTCCTGCTGATATTGTTGTTAATGCCATTAACAATGATGCCGCGGCGGCGACTGCAGCTCCTCTTCCTCTTTACTTGCTGACTATTGATGTAAACTGTTGTTGTTGCTGTTGATTTTACTGTTTCTGTTGTTGTTGTGGTTGCTGTTGCTTTTGCTTTAACTGCTGCTGCTGCTGTTGTTGCTGTTGTTTTTGTTGTTGATGTTGAATTTGCTGATTCTTCTGTTGGACTGTTGCTGCAATCTGGAACGCATCACATAGCATACTTCCTAGTCCACTCTCGTGCCAGCTCATTGTATTTTTCCCGATCAGTTTTATATATTCTGGCAATCTCTGGAACAAGCGGATCATCTGGATTGGGATCACAGAGTAGAGAGCAAATTGATAATAAAACTGCAAAAGAAAATTTGATTAGTTATTTTATTCAATTTTGTAATGCCGGATTACTTACCTTTTGAAATTGTTAATGCTGGCGACCACTGAGATCTTAATATATCGAGACAAATCGATCCATTGCTGTTAATGTTTGGATGGTATATGCGCGTTGTAAAAGCCACTTTGGGTGGTTTAAAGGGATAGTCTGTTGGAAAATGTATAGTTAAGAAGAATACACCTCCTTGATAAGGGCTGTCCGGCTAGAAGAGAAGAAAAATAACAATTAGTACAGACCAAAATAAGAAAAGTAAAAAAGCATCATTCTGATGCCTTTTTTATAGGTTGCAAAGGCGAAATTGGGTTCAGTTGATGAGTAATACAGCTCCCTGAAAAATCTCTAGTTTTATGAGTACTGCAGGTCATTAAACCTTTGCTGTAAGCTTTTCTAATGTAATATTTAATATTGAGATTTTCTTTTTATTTTAACAACTTTTAATTAAACGGGAAAATAATTTTTTTTATCAATTATTTTAGCTTTAATTTTCTAGTACAATTATGTATCGCAAATAATTATCACGTTTTAAAAAATTTCACATTTACAGGGTTTCTAACTAACATTTTCAGCAGCGTTATCTATAAGCTAATCAGTAATCAGACTAGCTTATTTACATCATTATATTAATATTATATTAATACTGGAAATCAATATTATCACATTCTAACATTAATATATTTATAGAAATGATCTACATCAACATCAGACACCAATCCCGCCTTGCACTGCAAATAAAACGACAGAGATTAGTCACGATTTTCATGTTAAACAGATTAGGGAAAACAGTTCCAGTTTGTATTTTATATATTCCTCTTACCGGGCCCATTATTGTAGCTTGCCAGTGAAATACTGAAAGGAAAGAGGAAAAATAGATACATTAATCAAACACTTGTGTAAGAACGAATTTAAGATAATGAGTTGAAGGAGCATAGAGTAAATAAAAAATGCCTGCAATGAAGCGTTTTTCTTATTTGTTTGCTTTGATTTGCATAGGGCCCGAGGTCTGAGCTGTGTGGAGCTGATAAAATGTGGATACAGTGGGTGTGCCTGCGCTTTATATATTATGTATAGTTATCTTATTAACAATACATAATGGGTTATTTACTTGTTTAATTCGGTAAAGGTTTTAAAAATAATTGTTGGAAATTTATGGCCTTTAAATTATAGACTTTCGAGCCAAAGTTCTTTGTATTTTTGAATTTTCAATGGCTTCAAAATTAGCTAAAGTCGTTAAGAGACTAGATCTCTTTGTATATACAAGTCCATATGTGCCTCTAGGTATTCACTGTACATACATGTACTTCGAATGCAGCCAACTCGCTCATGGCTAAATAAATGCAGCACTCTCTCTCTCTCTGCCCATGCCCCCCCTTGCCAATGTCGCATTGCCACGCTCTTTGGCGTTTCCTCCACAGAAGAACAAAAACAAACAATGCCAACAGCCAAAGAGCCTTGGCACCGACAATTGGCAGCGACGTCAGCAGCAGCAGAAAAGCAGCCAAAGCACCAACAACTGGCTCTCTCCCTTGACACGACTAAGAAAAAAGAAAGCTATCTATTCGAATAAAAGGTACCTAGTACTCATTTAATTGTTGCATAACTATGAATGGGACTATAAAGAATATGTTCCATTAAAATAAGACTAAGATTAATTATTATTAATAATATATTAACATTAAATATTGAACTGGAAACTATCTTTACTTTTAACTTATCCTTGAAATTGCCCGAATTAAATCATTAATAAAAAAAAAAATAAGATATTTGTGGTACATTTTTATAGTCAGCCGGAGAGCTAAGAACTCCCTAAACTCCCTCATTTGTGTTTTGCTTACTGAAAAAGCTTCATCCAACAATACTAAGAATCGCCAACCAACTTAATGATGCTAATATAAAGTTCTGAAACTCTGAATTTTTTAAATAGAAGATTCTAGTCTTCTGATTTTAAGGGTGGTTTATGCTTTGTGTTTTGTATTTTTTACTTTTAATACATACACAACCTATAATAAGTAATATAGATATTGCATATACCTTGACACTCCCCCTATTAAACAGGGTATAAAGAGAGCAGTTGGCTCCGAACCATGGCCAAAACAGAGCCGCTGCTACTGTCAATGTCATCCTGGGGAGCTACACGAAAACGATTGGGGAAACCCTCTCGCACACAATGTCGCTGCTCTCCCTCTGCCTCTGTGTGTCTGTCTCTGTGGAGAACACTGAAAACTGAGAACTGAGAACTGGGAACTGGGCCTTCGGCCACCAGCTGCTGCCCTGACCATAATTACAAACGAAACCTTCATTTGTCCATTTGCAGTTGGAGTAGTTCGTTTGAAGGGCAGGGAGAAATGCGATGGCATTTTTAGCTCAGTCGAGCTCAGACAAAAGTAATCTCATAGCTGCAGCCATGATTATGCCACTTAGCACAATAATCAATACATTCTGGATATAGCTAAGCGATAAATACCCATTAGGGAGCCGGACGACAAATAAATGCAGAAAGATAAACAAATAAATATAAAAGAAGTAAACAGAAATTATAATAAACAATAAAGTATATTCTTGAATATATACTTAAAACACATTTGCTTTCTTTAGTAAGTGTTTAAAATAAAAAGCATTAAATCGCTTTATGTCTGCTTAGCTCAAATGCATTCAATCAATTTATACTACCATAGGGCTTCTTTTGTGCCATACTACGATTTCAATGGATTAATCCTCCAGTCACAAGAGTAGCAAATAAAACCACACAACACTGAGAACAAAGTGCTAGGGAGTTGTCACTCTCCACTCAAGGGAAAATTCGACACCGAAAAGAACCCTAACAAATCCAAAAACAAAACCCCACCCTTTTGCTTTTTACATACTTTTGTCTTTCACCGGTTTTCACTCAGAAATTTTCGTTAAGGGTTTGAAAATTGTCGTAGTAGTAACGTTTGGATAATGATAATACATGCAAGCCGATAACGTTTGTACATACATACGTACGCTTATATACAATTGTTAAATATGAGTCCGATTAAATACTGATAGTAGAAATCGAGTGAAATCGCTTGGTTGCAAGTAATTATCAATAAACGACGATAATTAGCATTATTCACTGCTTTCCGCAGAAATACGAGAAAATTATACAAAGAGATATATATATTATATATTTACTCATATAAAATGACTGTTTTCTTTGCGAATTTCATTTCGAATAACAACGTCAGTATTAAGACATGTCTTGCAATATTCATTGATGTTTTAACTACAAACAGTTTGTTTAATTTAAAAATTATATTCACATTCTCAAAATGGTAATATATAATTTGGAGAAAGTTCTCTACTCAACATAAAAATGTTTCAGGGCTGAAGAAAACGCCTTTTTAAAGGCATTGTAATTACAAGATTTCACTTTTTTGTGACGTCATTGGAAAAGTAACGTAACTGAATAAGATCCAAAGATCCAAAACTTGACTTTGAAACCAGAACCAAGTCTTGGATATCAGCTGCTCAAAGACCGTCGCTATCACGAAGTAAAGAAAAGAATCGCAAACTCTGCGAAAAAAAACACTGGAATTAGCATAGAAAGACCAAGAGAAAACTAAACATACAGATTGTGAATAAACAACGTAGAAATAGATAGCATATATTCTCCAAGATTGCTTAGTCACGATTTGAAATCTATGACGTGGTAATGAGGAAGTCCAATCCATAACGATCTTTATACGACAAATAGACTAAGACTAAGGATACGGAGACACTCCTACTTAATTTTCATTTAGGTGAAAGTAATCTCTACTATATATACGATGATATCTTGTATATTATGTGATTTAATTATCGAA
Organism: Drosophila bocki; assembly: GCA_008042715.1. NCBI lineage: Eukaryota > Metazoa > Arthropoda > Insecta > Diptera > Drosophilidae > Drosophila > Drosophila bocki. Next base: position 96,530 of record VNJY01005929.1, read on the forward strand.
CTCTTCTACATTTTTCTTGTCTTACAATAATTTCTTCGATTTTATGTTAGAAAAACAAAAACCGTAGAAGGCGACTAGGCAAACATTTCCTTCTTCATTTCAATGCTATGGTGAAATAATAAAATAAAAACGACTCATAGCTCCGCAACATAAGGCTGACTCATGAACAATCGCCACGATTGGTGAAATATGAATATCCACTATACTTACAGTCATCTCCAACTGGTCCGGCTGAACATTGTGCAGGTGGATCTCTGCCCAGATCTTGCAGTTCCTGTAAAACAAAAGAATTTTTCAAATTGGTAAAGATACAACCACTAGAAATGGGGTATTTTTAAGATAAACTGGAAATAATTGTAATTAACACTGGACCTGATGCATTTTAATGTTGTTAGGGATTGAAATATTTAAAATCAGCGTATTTATCAAGGATGGAAAGTGTAGTCATTTGATGAGTAATTTATTATGGGTGGTTGGCACACTTTGGTGATTAACTGCACTCTTTTAATTAGTTTTTAATCAAATAAATTCGATTTACTATGTTACGACAATGTTTCACTCATTACTTGTTCACAAATTAATTTTAAAATAGACATCTATCCTAAAAATTGTATAATTTTCGATCTCACAATTTTAAAGAGCCAAAAATGTGTTAGGGAACAAGTGTCAGCAAGGTAAAACAGATATTATCCCCACTAAAAAGTGACCATTCTTAACAAAATGCTTATTAACGTCATATTTATTATATAAATATACTTTTAACGTTTTTTTCACTTACGCACAATTACTAAACTCCCAAAAACAAACCCTAATTGGGAAAATAGTCAAAATCATTCATTTCACTGCTAGCCGTCGGTTCTTTTGTTTTAGTCTGTAACTTACGGATATCCATTTCCCTGCCCGCTATGCCCTGTGTGTGCTGCATGCAAATGATGTAAATTTTAAATGCTGAATTTAAAAACAGAAATATGACGAAAAAAAAACAATTTTATGCGGATATACGACAGTTCGGTTTAGGACAGTGTGTGAGTGAGAGCGAGGTGAAGAGACGTGAAAAATCAAGTTCGTTGGCCCGGTCCACAAATGGCGCTATCTCCCTCTGGTCCACCCCCTGCCCCATCAACCCATCTCTGTTGCACGCACACAGCTGAGCGGCTGATGTTCTTCTTCCCCTGTGTCCCCCTTTGCCCATCTTCAGTTATCACAGCTGCCCCACACAAACACACTCGCACAGGGAGAGCGAGAATGTGGTGTAAGGTAAACCGGCAAAAACGTAAAATAAAATAAGAGGAACAAATAATGAGATGAGCTGTAAAAGGTGGGCACAAAGCAAGAGAGCGGCTCAGGGGTGGAGAGAAAGGGAGAAGGAAAGAACAAGGAACATGTTTGTGTGTGTGCCTGGGTGCGTGTGTTTGTAACGGCACCCCAAAATTTGAGTAGAACAACAAAAATAGCCGTCGCGAAAAAAACGCCTCTGCCACTTTTCGCCCCATCTCCCTCTGTCGCGCCCACAACGGGAATTGTACCTGTTGAGCGAAAATAAGTTACAAGAAGAAATTGTAACATTTTTTTGTGATGTGTTGGAGTGAGACCTTATGACTCATAAAATAAATAAAATAAAAACAAAACCAACGCGTACACGCACACAGGTACACGTCTCAAGAGAGGCTGATCAGCTTTTAAGCCATGTGTGGCTGTGCTGCAGTGTTGCTCTCTCGCTCTTTAACTCTCTCTTTTTTGGGCAAATGAGGCCAAGAAAAAACCTTGAAGAGTTTTGCAAAAAGGGGGCGTGTGTGATTTGTTAGTTTTAGTTTAAAGCTCCATCACTAATTGTGACGTTTTTCCACTTCCTGTTTTCTTTTGGCCAGAAATGTAAAAAGTTTATAATAAAGGAAAAACAATGAAAACGGAAAAACGGATGAAAACTCAATGGCCATGACGCCGCAGTTGGCGTTAGCAGCGCTGTCGCCGCACTGTCGAGACAGTCAGCAGACCCCCACGCACATACACTTGCACGCCACACACACTCGAACATGATATGCATATTCACATTCACACGTAATGTACAAATTCCACGTTCACCGCTCATTTCGTATGTAAATTATGCTTAATTATAATTTATAACTAATTATTTTGGGGGCCCTCTTGCGGCCGTTCGAGCATTTTGCAACACTAAAACAGCTCTCGCACACATTGAAGCTCTCTTTGGCTCTGCCCCATTGCGAGAAAGAGCCAAAAAGAAGCCACAGCTGTCGCTGGCAAACGGAAGATGGTGAGGCAAGAGCGAGATGGCAGTCGCAAGCGAAGCGATGGCGAGACTTTGTAGTTGCGAGAGTGTGTGCGCGAACGTGTGTTTGTGTATGTTGGTGGGGGTATGACTATGATAACCGGCTGCAAAGCTGAAAAAAAAAATCAAATTTTGCCAAGTAAATTTCCACAACTTAAAAAAAATATTACTAAATTTTACTATTGCTAAAAGGTTCTCAGGAACTAATTAAGTTCCCTTAGCGCCAGTACTAAAAAACGGATGATTTAAATAAAAAAGGCCAAGGAAAAAACATTACTGGACAAGGACAAACGACGCGCAAGCACTTTAAAAATAATTATCGAAACACGCACACCACGGCAGTACACACGTATATACTTTTATATACATATGTACATATATGACTACACTATTTCTGAATTATCAGCGCAAAAAGTAGGGTTAGGTTAATTTTATACGCTTCTTGCTTTTGCTCTGTTTTATTTTTTGCTGGATCTTTCTGCGGCGCTGGCACACACACAGCCATGCGGCTCTATATATGCCTTTGCCGTGGTGTGTTTGTGTGTTGGAAAGAGCTAGTGTATGGGTGTACAGCGTGTATTGGGTAACAGCGCCCGTAGAGCTTTGAAACTCCGCCGTATAAGTTGCATTAATGCATCCAGGTGCCCGGCACGCACACATTTGCAAGCACCCGTACTTGTACACAAACAATGCACATTTGCATTGCACTTTCGCACACACACACGCACACAATCACGTATAGAAGTAACGGAAACGATGACTGCACCACACGTTGCCTTGCCCACCACACGCACACATCTTCGCTCGATCCCTTTTCCACCACCGACACCCTCTCCAATCTCGTTCTCCAAAAAATATCTAATCTCTTTCTAATTAGAAACTTAATAATTAAATGTCAGCTAATCCCACTTTTTGCTATGCCTTTTTTCACGTTTCGTGCCGTCGTTTCTTTTCGCTTCGTTCTTCCTCTGCCCTTTTCGTGTTCCTACGTTTCACATTTCTTGCATAAAATTTTTCTCTCAGCCGAAAAATACTTGTCTGTTCACATTTTTTCTCTATCTTTTGCAAGCATTTTCTTGCCCGCAATTTCCGCTCTTTTTATCGTTTTTTTAGTGTCGTAGAGCTGCAGAATTTTTTTTGTTCACATACCTTATTGATTCTTTTTAACGCCATTTTCTGATTGAAATTTGATTTGGGGTTTGTGTGTGTGTGTTTGGTTGGTTGGTGGTGGTGTTGGTGTCTCGCGTATTTCTTTTGTTCTTTGCACAGAATCGGGGTTTTATGCTATTTCTTCTGTTCTCTTAGAACCGAAACTAAAACGAAACACAAAAGCTGCGTTGCGCCTCAAGAACTTTCGATGCTTAAAATATGGCTCTCTCTCGATTGTGTCCCTTGTCTCGAAATAAAGCAGCACCAGCGCACTGCGAGTATAAACGGCGACCCGACGAAGACTACGGCGACGATTATTTTTTCCCAATCAATGCGGGGCCTTTACACAGCGCGTGCGAGCGAGCCAACCTTACGAACAGCAACGCAGTCGAAAAATTCTGGGACGCAGCGAGTGTGTGCGAGCGAGATGGCTGGTGTGACGTGTCGTGACGGTGTTGTAAAACGGCAGTTCAACGGAGCAGGCCAGCCAGTCAGCACAGCGTTGCACATATATTCCTTTCGTCAGGCGGCCAGATCGATTTCTTCGGATGCGACAAGGGGGCAACGTCAAGACCTAAAAGTTTAATTAGTATATAAAACATGTACTAAAGATAGAGTAAAACTTACGGAAATTGGTACAGCCACAAGAGATACGAAACCGGCAGCAAGAAAGTGTGTGGTTTTTCTGCTTTTAGTTGCACTAAACGTTGCAATTTGGTGTTGACTGGTAGCACACTATGTATTGCTGGCTGCCGGAATTTTTTACTACGCAATTTTGGTCCTTTGCTGGTCTGTGCGCATGAAATTTCCCTGACTGACTACTAAGTTGCACGATTGATTTCGGGGCGATTTCATTTTTGAATTTCCTTCCAGTGATCTGGCAACCCTTGCGTATTGACAATTTACCAACACTGGTAGCTGGTAGCTCGTCTGCCTATCGATAACAGAATCCAGGGGTTTGGTATTTTCGCGGTATATTCCGGCAATCCTTGGAATATTCTGGCTATGTGAGCCGCGGTCACACTGTCACTGTCTGCAAAATATTTTAAACAAAAAGTGCTTGTTAATTAAGTAATTTACCTAATATAAGTGTGTGTTTTGTCGAATTTTGCGGCTGGCCAAGCGATTGTGCAAGTGATTTGTTCATTATTCAATCTCTTCGGTGGCCTCACGAGCGAGTTGCCTGCTGCCGTCTCCCTCGCACCCCCGCTTTCGGCTTCGGGCCTTTTTTGTGTGCATTTTTACACACTCGCACTGGCACACACATTTACGGATATCCAAGAATTTACACATTATATTTTTTGCGCTAAAACAAACCAAAAAATGGGAAATATGTGCAAGTGCTGATCATTAATTTCCGGGGAGCGGTGCCTTCCGCTAAGTTTTTTCGACGAAAATGGAGGAGGATAGCGCCGCTGCAGCCGTAGGAAAGTGCAGGGAAAATCACCGAAATAACAATTTATAGTAGTGTTTGTAGTCATGCCAACAACAAAGGCAACAACAATAATATTGGCAGTCAGCAAAGAACACGAAGAAGAAGCGGCAATAACACAAAAAAATTGCGATACGCCAATGGCGACCCCAACAACACCAACAACAAAAACAACATCAGAATCGCCAACAACAACAACGGCCAGCCAAGAATCTGCTGTTAGCAGCGTAACAACAAAAACAATCGAGGCGTCGCAGCCAACGCTGCTGCCTCTGCTGGCGTCAGCAGCGGCATGCCACAAGCCGTTGCTCTTCAGCCGCCGCTTCCAGGATAAACGGAACTTTAGCTCGCTGCCGCTCTTCGTCTACGCAACGTCGCCGTCGACGCACGCCCATTCTGCCGACGGCGTGGGCGTGGCCCGGGAGGCAGCCGCATTCAGCAAAAAGGTGAGTGGGGGGGAGGCGAATGTGGGGCCAGGGGATCGCAGATACCGGGAATTATACCGTTGCGATGTTTTATTGGGATGAATCGAATGTCTTTATGAGATACTTTATGGAAATTCAACAATTTATTACAATTTAACTTGATTTACTTTGTATTAATGAGACTTAAATTTACGGATAATTTATTATAAATTTATAAGTAAAAATGCCAACTTAGGGAGACAATTTTATCATTTTAATAAATAATAAAAATAAAATAATAAAATGAAAACTAAAGTACTGAGTACAGTTTGCAGATAACTAACGCCAAAGTCTGGTTAAAAATTAAATAGTAATAATATTTTATGAAGTTGCCCTGGATATCTTTTGCATCAGATAAATTAAAAATGAGATAAATTAAGCTTTCCAATTACCAAAAGTTTAATTTTTCGTAGCTAACCTGTGAACTTGATGGAGCTTAATAATTATTAATATTATTATAAAAACAACCAACCAGGCATATGTTAAAAATATAATATAAATATATTATATTCTTTCCACCTTCCTCTATCCATTGCATTCATTCAAGCGGCACCACTCCCGCTCTTTCCGTTCTAAACTTTCGTAATGGATCACTTCCGCTGCACTTGCGGCTTGAGTCGTGCCATATCTGCATTTGTAATACTCGCCCAATCCATATTTTCACAGTGGTCTCTTGGGCCAAGCGAACCATGCCTTCCCCACACATACAGGTGGGGTGCTAGCATAATTTTATTGTTTCTCCTGAAATCATTAGCCGTGTGTTTGCGATTACAATCGGAAATCAGAATCAGAGCTTACTCAATGAGAATATCTCATCAACGTTATACCCCAATAATCGTCATATAATAAATAATAATATAAAGAAGCAAAGCAAAAAATAAGGAATAAAATTAAGGCCAAATTAATTGTATTAAAAAAATCTGAAAAAACGAAAAAAAAGTAGTTATTATAGGGTCTACCTATTAAATAACGCTTTAAACTTTTAAAACTGCAATTTCAGTAATAATCTTATGCATTTGTTGATATTTTAGTTTATAAAACCTTGCTTGCAAATTAAAACCACTTGCTTTTCGGAAGCATTAACTACTATGGGTAAATAAATATATATTTTTTGTAAGTTCTGCTTGGCTACCGCACTTGTCGCACCCTTTCCGCTGTTGCTCTCTCTTTCTCTGCCTTATCTGAGTCGGAAATCGGTGCTTGCAGAATCAGATATCCATTAAAAATGCGTTTTTAATGTTAATCAAAAGTTGTATATATTTTTTTTGTTGTTTTTTGGGGCCGTTTAAGTATTGGTATCTGTATCTTTTTCGAGTTTCTGCAGTGGCGGTGATCGCTCAAACGTGTCAGACATTAATGAGCCAACCGCCAAAGCCGAGCGTAACTGTGCTTTGTCTCGTTTTCGGGGCCTGAACGGGCTGGGTTGGGATGGGATGTGCCGAGCTGGGGCGGGCGGGCAGGCAGGTGGTGGTTACAGGTGCAGCCATTGACTGGGCTGCCTGCCGAAGCGCTGCTCCTCCGCTGCTCTCCTTTTGTTGCCGCCCGCTTGCGGTTGGCTCTCGTCGCTACATCTCTTGGTTTTCCGCGCACTGCAACGCTTCACTTGTGCCTGTGGTTGTTGTTTGTGTTGCAGTTCACTGAGTTGCGACTGCTCATAAGCTTCATTAACAAAAAGACAGCGGCAGTGGCAGACAACAAAAGCCAAAGCAAAGCTCCCAAAATGTCCGTCTATTTGGCTTTTCCCCAAAAGCTATTATGCTATTATATTTTCCTGTCCATTTTCCGTGCTGAATGTGCTGGAAAAATCGGCAGAGACATCCTAGAGATAAGCTTGGGAGAAGTTAGGGGTACATATTTTAAATACTTGTAATATTTTGGTTATTTACCATAAGCACAATAACCATTAACAAGAACATCAAAGGTCAATAGAGACATGTAAAATTTGCTTTGAATTTTAAAAGAAATATTAAACTGTAAACATGTAATCCATGTTAGCCATAAAAGTTCGTGTCATTTATTTTCCATATCGTTGTAATATCTTGTAAACCTGTGTCGTTTTTTATTGATTTTCCCCCATATTATTTTTATTATTCAATTAAATACAGAATTCCATCTGCATATTAAATATTTTCTTTATATTTCTCATGCTTTCTTTTTCAATTAGGCGATCAAATTGTTTGACACTTTCCACTGCTTGGCAGCTTTGCTTTCTAGCGTGGGTTTTGACTGTTTGGGCAGAAAAGTATCTGGTGGGTGTGGCACAAAATATAAACATAAGATATATGTGGCATGCCCAATTCGTGGGCGATATGTCCATGCTACTAGACAAGTTCAAATCAGAGTAAAGGGAATTCCTTTACTATATAATACATACTTGAAATTAAACATACTTTACAATAAGTGAACAAAACTTACATTTTTGTTAATTAAATGCTATTAAATAAAGCTAAATAATGTATATTTATTTCCAAAAAACTGCTTTAAAAATATTAAAAATGTATTAGATAACCACAGCCTATTGTCGGTCATGAACTGGCAGTTTCTCCCTCTGCTTTTATAATACAATTACGCTGCAACCCCCCCTTTGGCATTTTCCCTATACTCCATGTCGTCGGGTGTTGTTTACATTTTCAAATTTAAATCAATTTTGTTTCTGATTGCGGTTTAAGTGGCAGGTTCCAACGAAGAGCTCCTCCACCGTCCCCACATTTTCCATTTTTCATTTTTGTCCAGCCCCATCTCTTGTCTTTCTTTATGTTTATGGCTGCCATATGTGCTCGGTGTATCTGTATCTGTAGTATCTGTAGTATCTGAGTCTGTCTCTGTGTGGCATTCTCGTGTTGTCAAACAATGCTCATATGTGGATGGATACTGTATCTGTATCTCGATAAATGTATCTTTTATTACCCATAACATACATATATTGTGAGATAGTTGTTTTGGGTGCAGCGCAAACAATTGTCGAAACGATCTCTTCTCGCCCCCCTCATTTCTCGTTTTCTCCTTTCTAGACATATGTATTTTTGATGGGACCTGCCCTGAAACCTCCTCGTTCGCCCACAACTTTTTCTGGCCTCTGTTTACATTTAACCTGGAATCAATATTCAACTTTCCTTCAATTGCTTTAAATATTTTATTTATTGCCAGCGAATGCCTGCAATTTATTGCAATTGTTTTGATACCAACGTTTTGATGGGTATTTATAGGGAATATTTTTTCTTATATTTATATTTTGATTCAAAATGGTAGTTAGTAACTAAAGTTATTACTTAAATATAATAAATCTCCTTTGCGAAATGTTTATAGCTTACTTCTTCAAAAGTTTATGTAAATGGGATTAGTTTTAGAGGTTTAATCCATGAAAATAAAGACCACATTATCAAAGTATACATTATTCACAACTCACACACTTTCTTTTAGAGAGCAAACAAATTTTAGATTTATAAAACCAAATGATTTAGCACATTTCCAGAGATTAGATTAGATTACGGTTTTGAAAATCTTCCATAGAAACGAAAACAAACAACAAATACTAGCTGTGAAGTACGAGCCCCCCAGACCTATTCCACGTCTCCCCTGATATCTATTTGGCCAATTAAGTAGTAATATGTCACTTGAGGGCACTTCACAGCTAATGTTAGTAGCGAAATCACTGCAATTCCAATTGAATCGAAAAGGTTTTGCCCTACAAAAATGAGACCAAGGTCGTAGCCAACCGTTGCTATATAATATCAATTTCACAACAAACAATTCATATTCTGAAGTGGTTTTCACTTATCTCGTGTTGGTTGCAGAGGACACCTTCATAACCCCTACAAAGGCAAATATTTATTTTATTTGTTTGTATTTATATATTTCTATTTTATGGAAAAAAGGGTTATGAAGTGGATTGGATTTATATTTCTAGAAATATAGAAACCGATATATTTAGCGTTTTGTTTGTTAGCCAGCTTATCTTCCTTGATCTTGACACAAGGTCATCAAGATAACCTATTATTGTACATGGATTTATGACTACGTAATTGTTTATTTATTTTAGTGAAAGAAGGTCAACATAGAGTTTTAAGATGAGCGATTTCAAATCTTAAAATCAGTTACAAGTTCTTTCCCCATAACCTAACCTTAAGGCAATTTTCCACACCAATATTATTCACCATTAAAATATTTTAATTATTCTAAAAAATGTAGTTTTTATCACCTTTGTTTACAAAGCAAAAAGCTTGCTAATTTTATTAAAACCTATGGTACATGTAATTTATATTCTAGACCTTCAGGGCGACACCCGCAAAGCCCTTCGCATTGAGGCCAGTGACCTGATAGAGGGTACCAGCTGGCTTGGGCTGATTACCCTTGTTGGCTGTCGTCACATAGAGAATATCCAAGTTGGGGCCTCCAAAAGCCACCGAGGTGATTTGCATGGTGGGAATCTTGATCTCCAGCAGAATCTTGCCAGTGCTGTAAATGTTGTTGCAAAATAAACTATTAAATATGCATCTTTTTGTGCAAAAATCAAGTTTGTATCTCACCTTGGGTTAACCTTGAAGACCGTGCCACCATTGAAAGTGGCCACATAGATGTTGCCGTCCGTGTCCACGGTCATGCCATCGGGGAACAAGGGACCTTCGGGACGGAGTTTCCTCAGATCAAAGATGACCTTGCGATTGCTGATAGCTCCAGTGCTTTGGTCGTAATCGTAGGCCTCCACCTCATTGTTGTTGGTGTCAATGAAGTAGAACTTCTTGGCCTTGACGTCCCAGGCCAGGCCATTGGAGATGCCCACAGCTTCCTTGAGGACCTGTGGCTTTCCGCCGGCCTGCCATTTGTAGAGTTCTCCCTTCCACTGGGTGAAGATGTCGCCGCTGTCGGCCATGGTGCCGCCATAGAAGCGACCATTGGGATCGGTCTTGGCATCATTGATACGATTGTCCGTGTGGTCGGCCTGGACCTCGAACAGGGTCCTCACCACCTTGGCCAACGCCGAAATGCCATCCCATTGGACGACGACTGCACGACGCGTGCATCCCACGGCAAACTCCTGGGGCTTGTTCTCAATGGGCAGGATGAAGGAGGCAAACTCCTCGCCCTGGATCTTGGCCTTGTACACCTTGTTCTGTTTGAAGTCATAGCGGTTAATACCGGCCGACTCCAGGTCAACGTAGTACAGACTCTGACGAGCCACATCCCAGTGGGGTCCCTCGCCCAAGGCGGCGTAGGAATCTGGCACAGCTTCAACCTTGTATGACATCTGGAATTGAGAATTTAACAGTCATTGTTGTTAATTTTCTATTATTTTTGCACACTCGAAAACTGATATATAAGCAAACCAGGCGTCAGCCATTAAACTTGTGGTGTATTGTAATTAAGTTTCTATATAATGAGGTATACAGTATATATTCTCTCCCACTTTTTGCATACCTTTGAGATTAATTGTATATTGAGTACGGGAAACCGGTGGCTACTTGTACGGTCAGCTAACGTTAGCAAACTGAATTGAGTTTTGTTAGCCAAAAGGCTTTTATAGACCATTCTCGCACACCCATACATGGCGAATTGATAAGCAATACTTTAAGTTGTTATCAACTAATGACACCTACACATATAAGCATGAGCTAAATTAATTAGTTAGGTTGGAATTTTATAATCTATGATGGTGCAAATAGACACTTAAATAGATGAGAACTAGAAAATACCTATTACAAGTTGAAATTTAGTTTACAAATTGATAAGAAAAATATTTTTTCTGGTTTCAAAATTTGTTTTTAGATGAGTTTTCACTGTGTTTATCCCAGCTATCTAAATTGGTGATCTTATTTCGAAATTACCAGCTGAAAATAGATACCAGTACGCAAGCTCTTCACACATTTTATTCTCCTCATGAATACCAACGTACATATCTAATATCTTTTGCTTATGAAAAGATACACGAGTGTAGATATAATTAGGGATTGCTTTGCTTTGATATTTCCTATTGGTAGCCATGGCAAGACACTTAAAAAGTATATGGAAATGAAAGGCCATAAAACCACCAAGGGTTTAGGCATACGATTTTTGTCTTATCAATTTCCATAAATAACCAACTCAAACTCAAGTTGTAAGACACACAACACCCACTTCCCCCTTTTTTGTTTCGTTTTTATTTGAGAGCGCGAGCGGGTCATTGATTAAACCTTTTGGCGGTGGTGCCATGGCAACTTGGTTGTGCCCTTCATGTGTCCCACTCGCACCCCAGCGGAGTGGCTCCCATATGTATGTTATACCATATATTGAAATACACGGAAATTAAAACTATAAACTATTAAATATAACTTAAACTTAGATACTACGTTGTCTCAAAATTCCGACTTGGGAATTTCTAGTACCTCATTACCTAAATAGGAGGCTACTTTTATATCCCAAAATCTTTATCGAAACTTTAAAACTAGGCATTCCTTTTTCCTAGTTTATTCCTCTCAGTGCATTTGTTTGCGGGTGTATGTGGTTGTTGTCTCGACTCCTTGGCGAGTAATTAAGCAGCCAGAGCGAGAGAGAGAGAAAGAGAGAGATAGGGGTATGTAGACGGGGCAGAGATAAGAAAGGCCGTCCACTTGGACAGTGGGTCACTCGAGCGTTGTTGTCTCCACGCTTTGGTCTTTTACTGTACTTGTCCAAGGCGGTTTTTCCTCTCCTTCATATATGGCTCTGCAACATCAACACCAATGGCAGCAGCCATAATAAAAACTAATGAGTTGTTATACCCGGTGTACTTGCAGCTGCAAGGGTATACTAGATTTGGCAGACTTATGGAACATGAGGATGAAAAAGCCTTTTTTGACATGGCTAACAGGCTTGATATATAAAAGCTTTCTATCTAAAAATAATTAAAATATCTTAAGGCTAAAATATAAAATATGTTTGTATAATTTTATTAAAATTACAGAATAATTCCCTGGACCATTATCCTGAAGCTGCTATAAAATCCTTAAAAATAATACTTTTAATGATTTTATAACCTTAAACTTAGAAGAAATGTATTATTTTACAATGGAATCCATCAATCAGAAAAGAAATAACTGAAATCATTGAATTGTGAGACTTTGAGGGATTCATCTACCAATATTCGTAACTCACTTTAAAAATGAGTATTATCTTTCTTAAAATCAAACACACTTTATCATAAAAGTACCAAGTATCTTTTAGTCGGCTTTTATAATTCGAACCATGTTGGCTGTCCAATGTTGCTGCTGCATTTGTTGCTGTCTGCTGCGGTCTGCTGTTGTTGTTGTGTCTTTGGCCCAGTGCATTACCCTTTGCCACACTTTACACGCTTGCATTCTTTTGATTTCTTTATTTCTTTTGTACTCCTCGTGTGGAGTTCCTTCTTAATTATCTGTAATTGATTACATCTAAGCGGGCGCCCTAAGAGGCGATTCTTGTTTACCTACAAATTAAACGCACCGAACAAACGGACTGCGTAAACAAATAAAAACATGCTGCTCGTGGCAATGTGTGGCTTGAGTCTTAAAAACCTTGATGATGGAATCCTCCAAAAACAAGAACCCCAAGATGATGCAGCAAATGTGCATAGTGTTTATTGATATATGCTCTTAAAGGAAAATGATCATAAGGAGTTTGGCGTCACTTTGAATTTAAAGAAATTAGGTATTTTGTCTTTCAAATATTTTAAAGGTAATACTTAGAAATATTTGTTATTTTTGGAGGACTAATAACCCATTTTTAAGTATTGTAAATATTTAAATAAATTGTATACCTTTGGATATTCAATGATTTTAAATAAATACTTTGATTAATATTCAAAATATATAAAATATAATATAAAATATATTTTTAATGGCTTAAATCTTTAAAAAATATAAGCTTCTATCTGAGAATTATGTAAAAACTATGTTAACAAATACTTTCTAAATTTTTGAAATAATTCTTGTTAAAAATAAATTTAAAATACAAATCCACAGAAAAGAGCTAGAATTTTTTGCAACATCAGGTTATAAAGTCTTAAGAGGCTTAAAAACATGACTTTTGGTACTCATTGAGACTCTGCTCACTCTCCATTTCAGATTGCTCTCTCTTTATTCAGCTCGCTGACTAAAATTCACTCATTTAAAATTATAAATGAACAGGAAAACAAGGCTTTTTGTTTTGTTTTCTTTGTACATTTTGAAATTATATTAACTTTGCAACTTTATTCCAATTTTTGGTAAAAATTTTTAAATTTTTTACTGATAAAAGTCCATCTTATAACATTAATAACTCAAAGTTTCTTTTTGGTTTTTCCACTCAGCGCTCATATGACTCATGACTGTCGAGTGCTAGCAGCTGCCAGGGCTAGCAGTTAGACGCTAGCGAGTTTCACTCAATTCTCGCTCTTTCACTCTCTTTTCACTACTCATTCAGCGATGGTGTGTGGCAGTTTAGGTTATTTCAGGCTAGATCTAGCGCATTTTAAATTAGCATTTCAAAACAACAAATTAAAATAATTAAAGAGATTACCTAAAAATATGTAGAACAACAAAGTTAAAATTTGCTTTAATTAATTATTTTTAAAAATTGTTTAATCTGCACAGAAACTGACAGCCTGTTTTCCGTTTTTCAGTTTGTTCCTTATTTGTGCTCAAAATCTAGCTATTCCAGGCGGTCATCACCTGGCAACACTGTTCAGCAAAACACAGCTCTCTCTGCGAGCTCGCAGCTGTTGAACTTTTGCTGTGGCTTTGTTTGTCTTTAGTTGTTAAACAATTGCAGAGACGCGTACAACGCGATAACGCTTTGTGGTCTTGTATTTTTTTCGCCGTACTAACTGCGATACTCTCGAACTGTATCTACGAGATACACGCTTCTAAATTCTGCCTAGCACACACGTGTTTTAATATTTTGTAAGCAAATATATACAGAGTGCTCTGGCGAAGGGCAGCCCAAACAAAGAGTGAGGATTCTGCGTCATCTGATCGCGATATCTCGGGATCTCTGAATCACTTCCCTCAAAACACAACAACCTTCGAGTGCGGGTGCTATAGTGTGTGTCGGCTGTGAAGACGCGCTTCGATCGCGTTCTACATTTTCGATCCGGAATAAATTAAACACGTTCCGAAACGAGAGATCCGCTTCTCTTTTATCGCATACTAAATAAATTAATAAAAGAGGTATTACGAAACAACCGGCACTAAAAGTGAAATTTTTAAACGACAACCAGAAAGTAGCCCCTAGCTAAAATATTTATCTTCGTGTGCTGGCAAAAAAAAAAAAGAAAGAAAGAAGAGATAAATAAGAAAATTGTGTGACTCGTGTGACCATATCAGAGAAATCAAATGATTTCGCAGCTGAAAATATCAGTGAATTAAAGTTAAATAAACCCACTTATAGACGACGCAGCAGCTCCACTTTCATTTGGATTAATCAATTCTCATTTTGGGACAACCAACCAGCAGGAATGCTCCCCTGCGATATCAACATTCTAGCCGAGACCAGTTTTAAATGAGATTTAACTAGATAAATGGTGCGTATCTTGAAGCCTATCTCGTTGCTCTATAAACCTCAAATACACATTGATAAATTGGATTCCTTCCATATCAAACTAGCCAGCTGGCGGAAGTCAAAGTCACTTTTAAATCCGATTTTATAACCGATCGTTTAGAACCTGTCTTCATTTTTTCGGTGTTTTTTAAGCGGCTTTTACAGCAGATCATATAAATTGACTCATAGGTTTTTTAGATTTTTTGGGAAATAAAGAAATAAAGGGAAATCCCAAAATAAGTTGGGAATATTACTTATTTCAAGAGATATAATATATGTTGATTTGAAATAATGTTCATTTATAAAAAGGTTTCAGTTTTCAAGTTCAACCACCTCTAATACACCCGCATTCCCGTAATAACCTTGCCCAACCAGAATAATTAATTGACTGTTGCCATTTTTCACCCCCAATCCCTGCCTGCTTATATTTTGCACTGCATTTTCTACATTTTCTACATTTTCTACCCCAAACCCCCTCTTATAACTAGGGTTGTCGAAATTTGAAAAAAATATCGTATCGATGATATTTTTTTTTTGGGAAGAGATGATAATAATATTTAAAATATCAAAAAAAAATATCGATATATTTGATATTTTTGATATTTTTTTGTTAAATAAAAAAACATGGTTTTTCTGCACAATTAGGGGATTCCTTTAACTGTCGACAATTTTTCTTGAATTTTCAAAGATTCTGCGATTCAACAGTTAAGGGAATACTCTAAAT
>VNJY01005939.1:0-22916 GCA_008042715.1 Drosophila bocki
TAATGCAACATAAATGATTAGTTTGATCGATCCTGCTTATCGCGTTATTTATGTCTGGTTGTGCGGGTTTGTAGGGCACATGAACCTAGGTCAAGTTTACGCAACCGCGTTCGCTTAGCTAGCGCATGCACTCTAGATCCACACTACCATTTTCCGAGGCTCAAACGAGCCAAATTACAGTTGCATAAAACCTAACTAAATCTGCGCTCCGCTTCTAATGCCGGTTTTTATTTCTGGAGGAATTTCCTCCGATTCTACGCCTTCGTCACGCGCTGGCCGAAAATGGTGGTCCCTGGCCACAGCGTTTGTCGTCACCCTTCCTCTGCCGAAGCTGGCGATGAGCATAAAGGACAAATAAGTAATCCCACGCCGATGACGTAATCGGGGCTCCTGGCCACCGAGCAGATTCTCGGGCAGGGTCGCAAAGGTTTTCGCTTCACCTCTAGCAATATTCCGCTGGCCCTTATAGGAAGGTTCGACTAGAAAAACAACCGTGGTTACGGAGATAGCTTTCAGTCGTATAGGAAAACTATTTACCGACTGAGGATGATGCAGAGTAAACTGCGGTACGCTTGAGCGTTGAGCTCCAGAAAGTTCCTTCGCCTGTATGTAGGCTTGCAAGCCGAGAAAGCACGCGGTATTTCGCTGTCTCTATATGAAACCAATATGAATGCAAGTGCAAATGGCTTGAAGGCTCCAAAATAATTACCCAAAACCGGTGCGCGACACTGGCGGGTGGTTAACTGGTCGGATGCAATGGCCGATGCCTTGTATTTAATTGGAAAATGTACACGTGGCACTTGTTTATTAATTTCGCTCACAGATCTACACTTCTGTAGCGTTCGGAGTTGCAGTCAAAAAAGGAAGAAGGCGGATGTTTTGATCGTGTCGGAAATGATGCTTAATCGATAATTACGTGCTGTCATCTGTCAATTTCGCACAGCTGATTGTGATCGAATAGGGCTGGAGAATAAGATATGACTATCGTAAGGCGCGTAGGTCAAATCTTTTGAATTTTACAACGTTAACCTTTTTGTCCAATGCTGCCCATTACAAGTTGAACTGTGTAAATTATCTAGACTTGAGGTTAAATTAACCACTCTGCCTATAGTTTTTGATTAAGACCAATCCAGAATTCCCCGGATAGTGATACATAGCATGCCAATATTTTGTGCTCAGTTTATTTCATGAGACAAAACCGAAATTGTGTTAAATTTTGTGAAATTGTGAAGAAAAAGTAAAAAAATAAGTTATTCATTTCCTAACATTACAATTGGAAACCAGCTTTTGTCTTTAAGGTGGTAAGTTGAACTGTGTAAATTATGTGGACTTGAGGTTAAATTAACGACTATAGTTCCTGATCAAGACTAACCCAGAATTCCCCGGATAGTTCAACAACGCTATGATCCAAGTATTTCTGAAGTAAGCCGACACTACCATCGAATCGCTGCAGAATTACTATCCAATCGTGACCAGCGGTGGGAATATTGCCGGCCTGTCTTCGTCCACGATTTTAACTAATTTAATATTGGGCAGTTTCGAATGGTTTAGTAAAACAAATGGTGCATATAAAATTGGGAATTTTTAGCATTTGGGGCAAGCTTACTAAGCTTTTACGGAATTAACCTCATATATATCAGCGGTTTTTTCAAGAAAAATTTCAACAGAAAAGGTGGTAACTTGAACTGTGTAAATTATGTGGATTTGAGGTTAAATTAACCACTCTGCCTATAGACCCTGATCGTATACATTACTCCAGAACGCACAAACCGATTTCCACGGTTTTGCAAATAAATAAGTTATTCGTTTCCTAACATTTCATTTGGAAACCAGCATTTGTCTTTAAGGTGGTAAGTTGAACTGTGTAAATTATGTGGATTTGAGGTTAAATTAACCACTCTGCCTATATTCCAAAATGCCTAGAGCACGACGTTTGAACATCGGTCTACGCACAAGGCATGCAAGCCAGCAACAAGTGTATTCACAGAACTTAAGCCAGGAAAGACGAAATGTAGTAAGGGAAAATGCCCGATTGAGACAACGCATGAGCACACGAAAAACAACTCGTGTGCAGCATCTAGGCGGATTCCAACCAGCGTGGTAGGCTCTCAACAGCAGCCTCCCCCGACATAGCCCTCGACCTCAGCACAAATTTCAAAAATCCGGAGATCAAGTGTTAGAAAAGATTCCGTATCCGAATGTGTCTGGGGAGACACCGTGCTCCCGGTGTTGCCCAAATCTGTTTTGTCCACTGGAGGGTCCCAACAGTTGTCCTCTCAGAGCCCCAGTTCCCTACCAGGGTGTCAGGCCCGGACTACCGGCCGAAATTGGTATATAAATGGAGAGAAAAAATGTTACTAATGGCATCACAAGAGAACGTCTGGCCCGATTTGGCTCAAATTTTTTTTCAGTTGTTTGTAATTGCCAGACGAAGGTTATTACATAAGAAAATTTTGGGAAAACCTTCCGGAAAAGTAGCCAGCGGCTCAACAGATGTACACACATTTGTATGTAAAATTCTAAAACACCCTTCAAAGATCATAGCTGCGTTGAAATTGTGTATCAATGAAATCGGTAAAAAAATATTTAAACAAAAAAATCGAGTTAACGCAGCATTACCAAAGTGAGCTTAAACAATTGGAAGTAATGCCTGCTGTTAGACGATCAAGTCTTGGACGGCGCACAGTAGCGCCTCTCGAACAATTAGCGTTGCAAAAATCGAAAAAGTCATGTTCGCAAAAACGATTTTAACCATACTTATTCGACAGAAAATTTCCCAAGGATTCAGAATCTGCAATAAAATCTATTTTAAGATTTTTTGTAGAAGATATGAGCATTCAAAGTTGAACTTTCTTTTGTTTTTTGCATCATACCAAAAAAAGTATGTAAAATTGTCGACTTTCAGGTAATATTACACAAAAACCATAAAACCAATGGACATGGTTTTTACTTTAAATTATAGATACATTCATAAATTGTTAATTAACCGAAAAAACGGCACTTTGGTTTAGGCTTGTACAGGTAAATCGCTACCTGCCAGGTGTCGATTTTTTCACCTTTTTTTGCCAAAAGTAGTCTATAACTTCTGAAGCCGATGAAAGCCACCGACTACATTATGTCTACAAGTTACGTGGATCTTTCCCGGACCAGAATTAACTTTCATCGGCTGCGTCGAGGTGCGTCTGCGAAAATGCAACGACATAAACCAAAACTACTCAGGGTGAAATATACCAAAATACCGACACAATTTCATACATTCAAGGAAATATACTAACTGTACACTTTGAAATAAACAAAAATTTTTTTTTTCAGTTTTCAAATTATTTTTATTTGAGCAAATACATAAAAATAAACATAAAAAATTAAATAAAAATTTTTGTTTAAAAATGGTTTTCATTGAAAAAAAAATATTTTTTCACTTTGATACCCTTTAAAAAGGCGTATTTGTGGGCGTGGTACTTTATGCAGTACATATATTTATTGTATAAAGGCGCGGTTGGCCTTTATTGTAGAGTTCAGGTTGCAGGTTAAAAAATGCCGAGATCAGAAGAAACACATGCACGTCGGTCCAGAGTATAGGCAAAAAAGTGCCGGTTTTAATGGCCGGCGGAAAAAGCTGGCTTTTCATGTGACCGCATATTCTTATGCGTTAGTGAATGTACAATCTAGTATTTGTAAGACTTAATACTAAAAGTTAAATTTATGTTATGTTTCCATTTCACGTTCATTTCTTTCTAAGGTGTGAACTAGGTATAAGTCTTCAGTTTTTTGTCTTAACTAATTACAAGGGTTTTCATGGTGTAAATTAGGTAAAGGTATTTCAGTTATTAGTCTTAATGTAATACAAGCTGATTTCAAATTCTTTGTTGTTGGAATGATATTCCAACATTTATTTTACAACAATTACCTGTCCAATGCCGTTTCAATTATTCGATTACCTTATTTGGTTCAAAAGATATGATTTTTGCAACGCTAAATGAGAAAAGGCGCTACTGTGCGGCGCTCCCCCGAAAAGTGCCATTTTGAAAATCGGCCCTTAACGGGCCGAATCTACCGACTATATCATATAGCTGCCATACAAAAGATCGACAAATTTTTAAAAATAAAAGTATAACTTCGCTGTTTTTCAACATATTTTCATTTTTAAAATATAAGCAAATATAATATAATATACGGAAAGACAGACATGCATGTCTAGATCGACTCGGCTGCTGATCAAGAATATATATATTTTAAAGGGTCGGAAATGTATCCTTCACTGGGTTGCAAACTTCTGACTAAAATTTTAATACCCTGCAAGGGTTAAAAAAAAGAAGAAAATCTAACGTCTGACCAGGATTTGAACCCATGCTACCCAGTTTGACAGTCGGATGCCTTAGCCACTAGACCAGCCGGCAAGCAAGGCGGAATCATTGCGGGTTCCACGGTGAAAATTCGGGTTCTACCGCAGGAGCCCGTCATATGACCAATTTTTTTTATTGTTCTATATATTTTTCTTAAAAGCAAAATAAAAACTGTTCAACCAAACAAAAAAACTAAAAAAATATTCATAAAAAAACATCCTTCGAGCCGGATTTGAACCAGCGACCTATGGATTTCTATCGCAATTATTTCCAACAACTACAGTCCACCGCTCTACCAACTGAGCTATCGAAGGTCTTAAGAGTTGGGCGACCATTGTCAGTTTCGTTTGCAAGTGACGCGGGAGGGAAACCGGTAGAGAAGAGACACATACGAAGAGACTGTCAGTGATGCCATTTTCGCTCTTTCCTGTTAGATTTGGCTTTTTTTTTTAAAGTGTGTTTTTAAAAATTTAAAATAGCGGGCAGCACGAGCTCTCGAGAAAGATCAACCACGGCGAGAAAAATTAAAAGTTTGTAAAATTACATATGTACAAATTTACATTAAGAAATGCTCCGATTAATCAAATTTTATCATATTCTAAAAATGATATCGAGATATTTCAATGGTAATAAGGCATCATTAATAACATGTTTTATGTTTATGTTTTTTTCAAAATCAAATTTTTGTATGCTATATATGTATGTTTCTGTTTCTTTTTCAATTTATTTGACGAAAATTGATCGATTATTAATGATTAAATTACAAAGTGAAAGGGAATACAAACTTTGTTGTTGATTCAGCTTTTTCTAACCAGAAAGAAATGACATCACTGATTGTATCTCGTTCTAGTTTCAGCCCAGACGAGAAAAGCTTGTCTTTCTGTAGGGTTGTCGATAAACATGAAAAAATAGTACAATAATTGTAAACAGTCGATATTATCTTATAAAAAACTATTTTTATTCAATTTTATCTGTAACTGTATTTTTATACCTTTGCACCAATAAAATATATATATTCTTGATCAGGATCAACAGCCGAGTCGATCTAGCCATGTCCGCCCGTCAGTCTTTTCGTTTCTACGCCAACTAGTCCCTCAGTTTTTGAGCGATCTGAATGAAATTTTGCAGAAAAACTAATCTCTCTATAGGATTGGATTGAAAAATTAAAAGATACTCCTTAAAATCTACTTTAAATTAATGTTTCATTAAAATAATCGAATTATAAATTATTTTCATACTGCAAGGGTATATTTATCTCGGCTTCCTTTTTTTTTTTTAGCTTTATACATATTTACATACATACATATTTACATAGTTTTTAAAAAGTTTTTGGCTTTACATTTTTTTAAAGATCTGTCAACCCTAACTCCAGAGCTTTTTTCCAGCAGCGAGTTCGTACATTCATATGTACATATGGTTTCAAGTCGCCCCTACAACGTAAAAGGGACCGAGGCAGCCGCGACGAGAGCAATTCGTTCACAGAAGCCGGCTGCAGCGGTCTGACGTCAGTTTCCAGCTCCTAACTACGACTTTTTTCTTGTCTGTCGTCTTCGAAAATAGACGCGTTACTACTCTTTGGTCAACTGCTTTGAAAGGTTCAAGAGCAGTTTTTGTTTTATCACCAATCCCAAAAGCTTACGGAAAGTCATCAATAAACATCCACAAGATGTCGTACCACAAGCCCGAAGCTAAGACCGTTCAGGATCTTAAGGACATTGCACAGAAATTGCGCATCCACTCCATCAACGCCACCCAAGCTTCGAAATCGGGGTAAGATGCATTAAATTACATATGTGTGTATAAGCCTGTGTTCATATTCTAGTGTGTGTGTTTGTGAGTTGCAAATCCAAAAGTTGTGCACCTTGCACTTGTTGCTGCAAAGGTGACCCTCCCAGCCTATAGGTGGAATGAGGCATTGTTTAGGAGGGGTTTTGAATGTCTCAATTGGTTTGCCAGTAGATTTTTTTTAAAATCAGTGCTTAGTTATATTTTTAACTTCACTTTACTCCCCCTTTACTTCGGCAATTAATTTTTGTTGCCAAGCCACGTGTTTTCCAGCGGTTATTTCGCGAATTCTTCCCTTGTCTGTGTGCCCGCTGATAAGCAGCATTCACCTTAATTATAAAATTTATATTTTTTTTGACCTTAGGTGACCTTGGAAGCTTTTGCTTTTTTCTCTAATTTCGTTTTGTTTTGTGCGTGGCTTCGAAAAGCCGACGCCAGACATTATTTCGTGAGAGATATGTATGTATATATACATATATGTACATAAAACACATACATACATATATATGTACAAGCGTATCAACTGGTGGCAGCGCAAGTGTTGGAAACCACGGCTTGGGATGGGAATGAAAGGGATGGGGATATTAATGGGTTGATCCCCTACATTTCAGATTTACGACTGTATCGCTTTTTGTGTAATTATAGTAAAGCCCATATTAGACGGCCCTAGATTGTTGGTTAAATACTTCAAAGAGAGAGGACGCTGCTGATAAGGGAAACATTTTTATCGCTTCCATTAGTCTTCCTTTTTTTTCGAGATAAGTTTTAGTTTGCTCTAAATGTGACCCCTGCCGGCGAGATAAGCGGCGTTTGGTTACTCACTAAACGATATGCACGATTAGACGCCAATAGAGGTGACCAGTTCGACTGAGTGTTTCCCGCATGATAATCTGAAATCACGAAAAATTGATAAAATAAAGCGAGTCGTGGCGGGTCACTCTGACACCAAGGATCACCTTCATTTGTTCTTGGTAAACTGTCTTAGATTATAGAAAAACGTGCGATCCGTGTATTCATGTACATATCTATGTATTATTACATACATAAGTCATGCAAACAGATTGTGTAACTCGTGTCTGGTTTTTGAGACATTTGTTTAGGTTTCTTTTTGGGAGCCTGAAAGTTCAAGGTCTAGAAACCGGTGTGGAATTGAGGTACATATAGACAAGTCACACCATACTTTTGTACATATATGTATGTACATATATTGAACGTGAAACAAGTATTAGTATACGACAAGGTTTATTTATATGTTTATGCCTTGGCGTAAGACGAGCCCCCTTACGCTTTGGAGTGTGGGGTGTTTTTCTTGCGGTTGGAGTTTTGCCAGATCTGCATTGCGCAGACGTTTTCCCCCTTGCTATTTACCTCATCGGTCGGAATCTGATCGCATGGGAACTCAGACTTGACAGCGAATCTTATTTACAGAAATTAAACAGAATGTTGATATTCCAGACATTCTTCCTTGCATTGAGGCTTATTGATAAAACTTAAGATTCTTATATTATTGACAAATTACTTCGGTATTTATTTAATAAAAATCTTTAAAAGGTTTAAATTTAAAGTGATTTTACAGCACTTAACTTTGTTTATTACATACATTTTCCTTTTGTACTTTAGCCTTCGTCTAGAAGGTCGACTTCTAATGCGAAAAACGTTCGCCTTCACCTAGAAAAAAAAGCGATATTCTTACATTCTAAATGTTATTTCTCTCCTCTTTCCCAACAGTCACCCCACATCATGCGCCTCGCTGGCCGAGATCATGTCCGTGTTGTTCTTCCAGCAGCTGCGCCTGAACGTTAAGCATCCGCGTGATCCTTCCAGCGATCGCTTTATCCTGTCCAAGGGACACGCCGCTCCCATTCTGTATGCTGCTTGGGCCGAGGCGGGTCTCTTCCCGATCGAGGACTTGAACAACTTGCGCAAGATCGACAGCGATCTGGAGGGGCACCCGACCCCGCGTCTGAACTTCATCGATGTGGGCACTGGGTCCCTGGGACAGGGTGTAGCCGTTGGCGCTGGAATGGCCTATGTGGGCAAGAACTATGACAAGGCCGACTATCGCACCTACGTGGTCGTCGGCGATGGTGAGTCGGCCGAGGGTTCCGTGTGGGAATCCCTGCACTTCGCGGGCCATTATAAACTGGACAACCTGTGCGTTATCTTCGACGTCAACCGTCTCGGTCAGTCGGAGGCCACTTCCCTGCAGCATAAGTTAGATGTGTACAGGGATCGTCTTGAGGCCTTCGGGTTTAATGCCGTGGTCGTCGATGGACACGATGTCGAGGAGCTGTGCAAGGCCTTCCACTGCGCAGGAATCACCAAGAGCAAACCCACCGCCATCATTGCCAAGACGTTTAAGGGCAAGGACTTCCCCAACATCGAGGATGCGGACAACTGGCACGGAAAACCGCTGGGAGACAAGGCCGCTCAGGTGATCAAGCATCTGGAGGGTCTGATCGTCAACGATAAGGTAAAATTGACGCCCAAGCCGGTGAGCAAGTCTGGTGCTGCTCCGGAGGTGGACATCTCCAATGTGAAGCTGAGCTCGCCGCCCTCCTATAAGCTGGGAGATTCGATAGCCACCAGGCTGGCCTATGGCACAGCTCTGGCCAAGATCGGCAAGAATAACGACCGTGTGATTGCTCTGGATGGCGACACTAAGAACTCTACGTACTCCGACAAGCTGAAGAACCTCTTCCCAGAGCGCTACATCGAGTGCTTCATTGCCGAGCAGAATCTTGTTGGCGTTGCTGTTGGTGCCGCCTGTCGTCGCCGAACCGTGGCCTTTGTCTCCACCTTTGCCACATTCTTCACGCGTGCCTTTGACCAGATCCGCATGGGCGCCATCTCGCAGACGAATGTGAACTTTGTGGGCTCGCATTGCGGCTGCAGCATTGGCGAGGATGGTCCCTCCCAAATGGGACTCGAAGACATTGCCATGTTCCGCACTATTCCGGGCAGCACCATCTTCTATCCTTCAGACGCGGTGAGCACCGAACGTGCAGTGGAGTTGGCCGCCAACACCAAGGGTGTGTGCTTCATCCGGACCTCGCGTCCCAACACAGCCGTGATCTACGACAACGAGGAGCCGTTTGCCATCGGCCGCGGCAAGGTGGTGCGTCAAAAGAGCTCCGACGAGGTTCTTCTAATAGGCGCTGGGATAACATTGTACGAGTGCCTGGCTGCTGCCGACCAGCTGGAGAAGAGTTGCATCACCATCCGCGTGATCGATCCCTTCACTATCAAGCCCCTGGATGCCGAGCTTATTATCCAGCATGGCAAGCAGTGCGGAGGTCGTGTTGTTGTCGTGGAGGATCACTACCAGTAAGTGTCAAATAAATAAGTCTTCAATCGATGGATCCTGCTAATCATTATTCTCTGCCTCCCTTACAGGCAAGGTGGTCTGGGCGAGGCTGTGCTGAGCGCCCTGGCCGGCGAACGCAACTTTGTTGTGAAACATCTTTACGTGCCCACTGTGCCGCGGTCCGGCCCCCCGTCCGTGCTCATCGACATGTTTGGCATCTCAGCCCGCCACATCGTCAACGCTGTCAACGAGCTGATCAAGGAATAAGAGGTCGCACCGTAGTAGACCTAAGCATACTGCAAAACAAACTTACAACGCCCAAAATTCCTAGTTTACTCTTACACTTACCATTCCCCCTAAGATTGTTGATATGCGATAATTCAAAATCGAATTGTAATACAGGATAATAAATTCTCTTTGATACAAGTATTTAAGCAGAAAGCCTATAAGTTTTGCTTTCCCGCTTCACGTGAACGAAGTTACGATGAGATATTACGACCGCTGCGGTCTAATAATTCGGGAAATATTTTAACTAGAAAATGAAAATTATTATTTAGGATTTTTCATGATTTTCGAGAAGGGCGTACATGGGTGTGGTAAAATTTTGAAATAAACTTGATCTGTGTGAAACAGATATGCATGTACATATGTATGTACATTTGTCATCAATTTTGATAGCTCCGGCGCTAATAGTCTCTGAGATCTGTTGTTTTATACGGACGGACATGGCTAAATCGACTCTGTTGCTGATGAAAATATATATTTGTATAAATACATATGTATTTATATACTTGATGGGTTCTGAGATATCTCCTCTTGCGTGTTACTTACATTCTCGGTTAGCTCTAAAGCTATGTATAAATCCTATGTACCACACTGTTACCGGGTGTAAAAATGAAAACGTTTTTAGCTTGAAGAATATAAGAATATAATAAAAGAACAGGTTGTTTTCGTCCCTCGCTCTCTATCCCTCTTGCCGTTCTTTCACATATGTATGTACATATTTCAAAATATGGATCTTGCCATGTACAATATTGTTTGGAAAAGGCGAATTTAAGAATTTAGAAGAGGAGATAAAGATAATCTAATAGCTATAAGCGAATACAATATTTTGGGAATTGGCAAATTATATTCATTTGCAAGCAGGTTGTGGGTCGTGTTGGCTGCCATTGGTTTCTGGTTGCTCCAACTTTATCCGGGACTTAACTTCGGCGCGCCGAAGTTTGTATTATTATATTATAATTTATTTTTATAATTTGGTTTTGATAAAATTAAAAAAAAGAAGGTTTAATCGTAAAAAAAACTTTATTTTAGATTTGAATATCTAATTTAATAAACATTATAAATTAAAATGCTGAAAACACGCACAAAACAAATTACAAATTTTATCTATACCTATCTCTATATGTATGTTGAAAAATAGCTAAGTTATAATTTTTTTTCTAAAATTTTGACGATCATTTGTATGGCAGCTATATGATATAGTCGTCCGATCCGACCGGTCACGACATATATAGCAGTGAGAGTATATAGAAGACTATATACGAAGTTTCATTCAGATAGCTTTAAGACTGAGGGACTAGTTTGCGTAGACGAACATGGCTATATCGACTCGGCTGCTGATGCTGATCAAGAATATATATACTTTGTAGGGTCGGAAATGTCTCCATCACTTCTGACTGAAATTATAATACCCTGCAAGGGTATAACGAAGCAGAAAAAGAGAATGTGTCTTGTTTTCAAATGTAGGCGGTTATCAACAAAGTAAGACCACATCATTTTCCTTACAAAAATGCCGAAGAACTAGAAAAAAGAGCGGCCACACTTAAGAAAAAATCTTTTTCCGCTGCAAAACACACAAATCCATTAAATGTTTTAATTTATAATGGTAATGGTATAACTAATATAGGAGTGGAAGTACAAATGTACATACCAGTATAGTCAGGATAATAGTGGCAATATTTCGGTAACCATGTATGTATGTACATATGTACATATTTACATGTCTTAGCCAAATATAAATTGCGGGAAAGCTTTTTAGACATTCACATCTCTGTTTCCATTGTCGACCATAAAATACATAAGAGCCAGTTAGTGCTTTAGCGTCATATCATATCTATTAAGATAGTAAAAATAAACACTGACCCATTTATTTTTTGACAACTTACATTTTCGATTTTGGTTTTCTCAGCAGAAACAAAAACCAAAGTGTAGTGCAGATCATTAGCCCATATTGGGAGCATATAAAATATTTGCATACATATTAAATTATATAAAAAAGTCGCCGAATTTCCCATACTCGAAAATGTGACTTTTCTGTAGAGTCCCAAAATAAAACGCCAGGATGTATGTTTATAAATTATAAGTCTTACAAATTGTAATTGTGGATTCAGTTGGCTTACAAAAGCGAAGCAGCTACTAACTCACAAAAAATACCGAATATTTTTTGACGCACTTTTTCTAAAACGCCTCTTACAATTCGTCGTGGTCGCTTTCTTTGTCTTGCTTAGATTCATCCTTCTCCTCATCATCATCGTCTTCGTCCTCGTCATCCTTATCGGATGATTTTTTCGCCTCCTCCTCGTCCTTCTTACGTTGCACCTCATCCTGAGCCTCCTTCATCTTCTTCTCGCCGGCTTGAGTGGTCTTCACATCAGCCACCGCCTTGGCCGCCAGCTCAACGTCGTCAGTAATCAGGACATTGTCGAAGATGGTGCCAGACTTAACCTGCCACAGGTCGAAGCCCAGGGTGCAGATTTCCTTGCGCAGGTACAGCTTGTCGTCGGGCACATACTCGGGGTTGGCGATTTCGGGATGCTCCCAGGCGCCCTTATAGTTGGGGTTGTCCAGCTGTTTCGGCTGCCACTCGCCCTTGTACTCGGGATTGTCAATCATCGGTGGCTCCCACTCGCCGTCCATCTCATCGTCCCAATCTTCGGGCTTGGTGGCATCAGGGTCGGGGATGTGCTCGGGCTTCTCCCAATCCTCTGGCTTTTTGTCATCGGGATCGGGAATGGTGGCCTATAAAATATGATAAACAATTAATACAAATAAATATATGGAGTGCATCGAGAAAAAAAAAAAAAAAAAACAAAAACAGTTTTCAATCCGACATAGCCACGTATGTAAATATTAAAACGTTTGCGTTCAATTTAGATTTGTGCATAAATATCAAACAAATGGGAAAGGTGATGTTGACGGCAGTGGTATCGGCCGCGAGATAAACCGGTTTTTGTATTTGTACCAAAGTCCAAATGCGCTTAAGCCGGCAAAGAGAAATTATAACCTCAGCATATTCTTTAGTTTCTTGTTTTCCCACCAAAACCGCAAACTCAACTTCTGAAAACGGGGTAAATATGCTCACCTTATCATCCCAGTCCTCGGGCTTCTTGGCATTGGGGTCCTTGATCTTCTTGGGGGCAAGGAAGTCCCAGTCGTCCTCCAAGTTGCCCGATTCCACCTTCTCGTTGTCGATGAGCACCTCGTATGTGTTGTCCGGACGCACAATCAGCGTGTAGAAATGGGTGTACACGTCATCTTTGCAGCGGATGTCTTTGCTAATCAAGTGGTTCTTGCCCTTGTAGCTGAAAATGACGTGGACCTTCTTGGTACCAGGTCCGCAGATGTCGGGGCCGAACATGATCTCGTACGGCGACTCGCCGTGCATGTCTGTCTGGTCCAGAGAGCAGTCGAAGAGCTTCACATAGCCACCGCCGCAGTCGATGTTCTGCTCATGCTTCACGGAGAACTGCACCACGAGGGGTTTGTCCTCGTTTGAGAACCCTTCGAACTTGCGGGAAACGGCGTAGAAGCGGGCGTCCTGGGAGGTCTGGATGCCTAGTAAAGAAACCGGAATGGTATGGTAAAGGTTATCCACATAAAATGTACACGTAGTGGTTTCTTATCTACACATATAGAGAACTACATACACATGTATGTATGTAGGTATAGAAAATGAGCCGGAAAAATTGGACAGGAAAGTGTGACACATACCCTTATCGGTCTCCGCGTCGTTGTAGAAGGTACCGGGGGTGAGGACGAACTTTCCGAACTCCTTGCCAGGATGTTTGCTCTGAATCCACGCGTCGTCCCAGTTGGCTGTGTATTGGAAAGTCCATTGAAAACCACATGCCGCAAGGAAACACCCAAAAATTGACGGCTTTACGTACCATTGTCGAAGTTCTCCTCCAGGTATACGTTGGCATTAATAAAGCCGACTGTCGCCAGCAATAAAATAGCACTTGAACACCACATGATGCGAACGATCCCACTTACTTTTCTGGATTGACGGCTCTAACCAACTTTTCAGGCTGCTTGACTTGGGTTAAAGTAAAATGCTAAATGCCGGCAAAGAAAGGTGCTGTTTATTTATTGCATTTAACTCGCGTGTGTCGGAGGGAGATGGCTAATGTGACGCTTTGTGTTGCTGGAACGTTTTTATTGGCTGGATGTGGACCAATTGGGTGCGGCAACGTATTTTTTCGCTCCGTTCAGGGATGCTTTCGATACACTGGCCCTGGTATATCGATAGCTTGAGCTGGAGTTAGTGTGACTGTTTCGAGTATTTCGGCATCATCGGTGCGACCGTATTTGCGCGGCACCATTTAAATCAATAATATTATTTTTATACCCCTGCAGAGTATTATAATTTTGCTCAAAAGTTTGCAACGGAATGGTCCAAGGTATCTGTTCTTGATTAGCATCAACAGCCGACTCAATATAGCCATGTCCGTTTCTACGGACTGTAAGGGTATACAACCTTAGCTTTCTTTCTAGTTAAAGTTTTAGATAGCAATGAGAATTAAAGTTATCCTGAGGACTATATTTATTTCTGAAATATTTTACGTTTATCATATGTTAACTTAACTGGCTTTAAGTTATTATTCTCGTAGGATTCTAAATATTGATTTAAAGTAAATATGGAAGTACAAAACGTTTTCTACAAACTGTAGCCACACTGGCTTTTCGCTAAAAAAAATGTAAGATCAGGTTTTAGGTTTATTATTATTACGAAATATCAAATATCTGCCATTATAAAATCATACCCTTACCTCTGACCGGAAAAGGAGTGTTTTTGTTTTTCCTCTCGCAGTTACGTGACTTTATCAGTCCGCGAAATTTTAACGGTACGGGTAAATACCGGCCCTAAGCTTGCCTCCTTTCATCGCTCCCAAAGGGATTTTGATATCGTTGGCGCCCCAGTTCAAGAGCTAAACCGAGCTCAAACTCGTCAATTAAATGTTTTTGTTTAGTATTTTTACGCTTTAGCTATTAAGGTATTTTTTAAGACCTAGCTTGGTCGAAAAAACGGTACGTTTGATTTACGCCCACGTGTCGATTTGAGGTGCCGCACTAATCAAATGGATTCCCTAACTAACGGATGGTTCAGCGAACTCCAGGCCGAGCTGTGGCCCGGACAGTCCTTTTCCCTGAAGGTCAAGGAAGTAATCCACAAAGAACGGTCCAAGTTCCAGGATATCCAAATTGTCGAAACGTAAGTCTGTAAAAACAAGTAAACAAATACATACTTGTGTACACATTTATAGATTTGTTTACATCTGAAACACATACATATTTGTGTGAGTATGTGTAGATTAAGTGACCAAAAGCCGGCCTCCACTGCTAAGATCTTTCGAATTTATTTTGATTTAAATCTTATTTTATATTGTACATTTTACGAATATTTAGTCGCAGACGAAAAATAAATTTCCAAGTTTTCGGAGGCAAAACTTTTCCATCACAAATACAAATTTGACTCCGACTTGTAATCTGCACGCCAACAGCCCTTATCGGGGGAGTCATCTAAGGCCAAAGACAAAGAAAAAATGATAGCCAGTTAGGCCTCATGTTTCAGGTTTCAAAGCTCATATACAAATCTTTTCGTTTCCTGTTTTTTAGGGAAACTTACGGCCGGTGCTTGATTTTGGATGGAATTATACAATGCACGGCCAGGGACGAATTCTCATACCAGGAGATGATATCCTTCCTGCCACTCTGCGCCCATCCAAACCCGAAGAAGGTGCTGATCGTGGGCGGCGGCGATGGCGGTGTGGCCCGCGAGGTGGTAAAACACCCGCTGGTTGAGGAAGTGCATCAGGTGGAGATCGATGACCGCGTTGTAGAGCTCTCGAAGAAATATTTACCGGCGATGGCGTGCGGATTCCAAAGCGAAAAGATGAGGCTCACAATCGGCGACGGCTTTGATTACATGAAGAAACACAAGAACGAATTCGATGTCATCATTACCGACAGTTCGGATCCGATCGGACCGGCTGTGAGTCTGTTCCAGGAGAGCTACTACGAGCTGATGAAGCACGCCCTTAAAGACGATGGAATTGTCTGCTCCCAGGGCGGTAGTTTCTGGTTGGACCTGGACTACATTAAGAAGACAATGTCGGGTTGCAAGGAGCACTTTGCAAAAGTGGCCTATGCGGTCACCTCCGTTCCATCGTATCCCTGCGGCCACATCGGCTTCGTTATGGGCTCTTTAAACAAAAATCAAAACTTTGCTAGTCCCAGGCTGGAGAAGCAGCAGATCGATGCCATAGACTTGAAGTACTACTCATCCGAAGTGCATGCCGCTGCGTTTGCCTTGCCGCGCTGGGTTCAGAAACGCTTGTACGATTGACCACAACTGCAAGATATTTTGTGTGTAACTTTGTTGTTGAACAATAAATATGACAATAGGATAATCGCCTCTTAATTGCTTTATGATTACAAAATGGTTACTTTGACTTCGCTAGATGCTTGCTGATCTGCAGCCCTTAAACACTCGTCAAGAAGCCTTGGTACTTTGATTACGGTTGAAAATAGAACAAATCGTAATGTATTTATTACGCAATGGTATATACAGTTCGCTCTATTCGTGTCTTGTATTTGCAAGTGGTTGCTGGTAAACGTAATGAGACTTAACGCAGTAGTTTTACACGATCGAATGTTACTCTTTATATCGCACACATATATTGCAAAACTTTGAAAGGAAGCGTTTCTTATGTTTCGAAGTTACTTAGGTCTGATGCGTTTATTTAACTAAAGACTAAAAAATGATACTCCATTTGCGTAACTTAGTTGCAAAATGATACATTCGGCCAGTTTTAAATATGGTTATTATAGTTAGAAAACGAAATAGATACATAATTACAAAATTATATGTAAAATATGTACATTTACTCTATATGTATATTTGTTTTGTTTGCTACTTGTCGTCTACATTCTAGTGTTAAATATCATTTGTTTTGCGTTGGTTAGGTTTTGTGCCTAAATGGGCGTGTTTGTGTGTAATAAATATCATGTATGTGCATTGTATTTTGGTAGCCAAGCTCCGGTTTTCAAAAGAGATAATAAATTCCCATGCGAATGTCTTATACCTCCTTAGTAATACATGATTCGGGGCCGAAAATGAAGTAATATAATATACTTTTTTAACTGGGTAACGTGGAAATTAATTTTTAGCTTAGAGTCTCCACTAAATTCGTAGAAATTATGATGGAAAGGGGCTTTTCTTAAAGGTAAAGTAAATATTTATACGCGTATTAGGTACCTACTTCTAAGGCGATTTCAATCCGACACAAAAAATGAGAAAGAAAATATATTAACGCTTCTTTGAAAACCGGCTTCGTGGCTGTCTATAATTTTGTTAAATGGGGGTGTGGCTCATGAATTTACGTTGATTCTTCGTTTTGCGCGTCTGTTTCATACATATTATCAATATAATAAAAAGAACTGAGTGTTCTTATTCATCTTGAATGGCCAACGCAACATATTTATATGAATACGATTCATTCATGTTCTATGTTTGCTTTCACGTAAGGGAGGAGGTACTAATTTGTTAACAACTTCTATGTAAGACAAGTCCAATGCTTGCCACTTGGGGTACCGTTTAAAGCGCCAGATTATTTCGACGACCGTTGACCTTATTGACTAAATTGCAGATTTTTAAGGCTGGTCCCAGCTTCAGGCCCATGTACTTCATCATCATCTCTGAATTTAGTAGTAATAAAGCTTTACCATCGATTTCCTGCAAATAATTAAAATCCAATAAGCTTTAGGTCTTCTTAAGATCTCGTGGTCACTCACATGTTTTCTGAAGAGATCACCGTGCACTGCGAGCGAGTTGTCGTTGCTCTCTATGTACTGGATAACTTCTTCGATGGACCAGTCGATAGGCTGCGCCCGCATTTGCGAGTTCGCCGATGCCGGTGTGGGTGTGCTCAGAGGTGAGGTGATCGCTGTATAGCTCGTGGAAGCAGCAGCAGATGCGCCGGCCGGCGCGGTAGCCGCCTTCGCCGCAGTCACTCCGCCTGCAGCCAGTGCAGTGGACGAGGCTGACTGGCAGCCCGTAAATGGCGTGGACACAGAGGTCGGCAACGAGGCACTCGACGAAAGCGTCGTCGGGCTCTTGTAATAACTGTTGCTTGAGGACTTTATATTGACCTGCTCTGGATGCACTTCCGCTACCAGTGGTGCTAGGTATTTGCCAATCGTGCTGGCATTGGCCGTTCCCCCTGCCAGGCTTGAACTGGAGGAAGTTGACGAGGTGCTGCAATGGCTGGTGGCAACCACCGGAGTCTGGCTAGCGTCTGCAGTTCCATTGGCCACAATACTATTGCTGTTCCCGTGGTGTTGGAAGCGCACTTTGCGCAGAGCCTGCGTCGTGGAGGACGATGGGACAGTTGTTACTCCGTTTGGTTCGGTCTTTATAACCACCTTTCCGCTGGTCTTGTTGCTACTGTTCATACTGTTGTTACTGTTGTTGTTGTTGAAACTATGACTGTTCTGGTGGTTTGCTGCATCCTTGCCATTGTTCGTCGATGCCTTGGTCTTACTCTCCTCAGGCGACTTGATGCCCGCTTCTACCTTGACAATCGTCTTCTCTGAGGGCGGAGTTGTTGCCGAATTGGACTGACGATTTCGTTTGTCGGCGAGCACTGGCGAAGAAGGCGGAGTTGCCGATTGGGCCAGCTGTCGCTTGCGGCTGTTGGCGCATTTCTTGCACTCCTCCGTCTCGTGGACAAGCGAGATGAGATTCGCACATGCCCGGCATGTAGTACACAATGTCTCGATGAACTGGGCCAGGCTCTCGTCATCCTTCATGCGCAACGGCGATGGTATTTTAACCTTTGAAGCACAAATAAAAAATAGGTTTGTATAAGACTATGGTTTTTCGCAGCTGAGCCTCATAATACTCACTGTAAAATTCTTTCCAGCTGCGGTCACAATGTGAACGTCTCCTTCCAAGGCAAACAGCAGCTTGGATAGCTGCTGGGTATCCGTGCTGGCGGCCAGAACCTCCTGGAGACAGAGCTTGGCCAGCGTTTGGTACGTTGGTCCAGTTACCATGCACGGTAGCTTGGAGTTGTTGATAAACGGACCGCCCTTGCAGTTCGGATGGAAGTGGGCCGTGGCGGGAGAGGCGGGTACCATGGCCTCGGATTCGGCTACCAAGGTGTAGCGCGGGCGCGTGCATCGCTGCTTGCTGTTACTGGATTCCATGCGCGACTTGTGCCCCGGGGGCTGCATCGGGTGGCAACTACGCGCACACCAACCGGCCGGAAAAATGTCTCGCGACCGGTAGTTGCACCAGTAGTCGAAGGCACCTCGCCACCCGTCGAAGGTTACGTGGATCTGGTCGTCCTTGATGGCGTCCACGGTGGCACAGCAGATGAGCTGCGGATTCTTCTTGTCGACTGCTTCTAGCTTCTGACCCACCTTAAACAGGTTCTCCTCCGGCGACAGCGGCTCTGGCTGAAAGATCTCTTCCGGCGCTACCATGGCATTGTTAAGAATCTTGCATAGGTAGCCGGGCCAGCTGGAGGCGTTCATGCGGAATCCTAGTGGCGGCTGCAACATGCCACCGTTCTTCTCGCAGTGGCCAATCGCATGGATTTCTGTGGAGTCCACCAGCCGCCAGAAGTCGTTTTGCGAGTCACTTCCGTCCAGGCGCAGTCGCAGTCGGGAGCCCAGCACACCAACCACTGTGGCGATGCAGGTGGAAGTGACGTTGCGCGGATCCAGGGCCTCCAGCTTCATGCCGATTTTAAAGTCATTGTTGGGAGGATTCTGAGCCTGTTTGAAACATTCTGCTGGAGCAGCTTCGCTACCCGTTTCCTATAATGACGGAGAGAGCATAAATTATTCAATGTGAACATGGATATGGAAAAGTTGTTAGTTAGCTGACCTCCAGGTAGGCATCCCAGTCAAAAACGTGAAAGCTCTCGTATTGGAAGGGACCTGTGGGGGCGGGTGCTCCGCTGGCGAGTAGCTTGCGCTCGTTTTCCGGCAGACCTTTGCCGGTTGCCGAGCCGCCACTGTGCCTAGTGGAGGAATTCTTCTTTTGGTGCTTGTTCATGCACATGATCGAGCAGAACTCCTTGTTGGGCGCCCCGTCGCGAATCACGTTGTCGCATTGCGTGCACGCCCCCTTGCTGTACGCCTTGCGGAACTCGGCGATGCAGGTCTCTGAGCAGAACTCCTTCTTGCCGGTCTGCGTGGGTAGGACGTACTGCAGCGGCAGCTTGCCCTCGCCGCACCATGTACAGGTGGCCCGCTTAGCAGGACGACCCCGTTGCCGTTGCGCGGACGCGGGCGAGGTGGCGGTGGCCGAAGACGAAGCTGAAGCTGGGGCACTCGTTCCAGCCGAGGCGGAGTTGCTGGCGCTGCTGTCGCGTCCGCCCGACATGGCTACCTTGGCTGCCCTTAGGTTTCCTAATTGATGCACTCGCTGATTCCCGCCGCCGGCAAGCCCGTTAACATCTCAGGCGATGACCCTTACTTCCGTGTAATTCGATTTTAGCGTCGCACTCGAGCACATGAAACGCCAATGGCATGGCGGCCACTTAAAATCACTGTTGTTCGCCTACGGTATATCGCAATCTCCGAGCTGCATGGAAGAACGAAGAGGAGTTACCAGGAATGTGCGGCGTTCTTGAGGTCACGTAATAACAATTGGTGGCAAAATAGCATCGCAACCAAAAAAATACACGCACCGCGCACAGATAGTCGCGGCTCAGTACCAGCGAGGCTTTTTATTGAAAGTGCAACGCTCGCTTTCCGATTCGGCTGCAACAACACACGTGGAGCTTATGCCAGTTTTACTATCTTTACTATCTTTTTACGAACTTCTTAACTTTATTTTTCGCAAATTTTTTTCTCTCAATACTGTACTTGTATATCGATACCTTGTGAATATCGATTGACATATCGATGTACTATTCGATTATTTGACGCCATATTTATTTTTTTAGTGATGGCATAAAACCAACACTGCCAAATCGTTGCAATAGTATTCATCTGTATCGAATATCGGAGGGGATAACGGAACAAACGTTTATTCATCTTTAAAAAAATGTTTGCAAGAGATAATATATACTGTATACTCTTGTCAGATAGAGAAATAACTGAATACATTAAATAATAAATGATAGAATTAATAATACATTTTTTTCATATATGGATGAATATATTGGCTGAAACATCGATTAAAATAATCAAAAGAACAAAGTAATTTGTTTGAAACTTTGAATAATTAATCACGAATGCAGTGCGCTGTGCTGCAATTATATGTTTGCAATGCAGTGAAGGAGTTATTTCGACCGTAAAATATACGTATATTTCTACAAATGGCAATCACGGTCAAATAATTCAAAGTTCTCTAAAATGATTTTGTTTAACATAATTGCATTAAGAAATG
This sequence comes from Drosophila bocki, assembly GCA_008042715.1. Lineage (NCBI taxonomy): Eukaryota > Metazoa > Arthropoda > Insecta > Diptera > Drosophilidae > Drosophila > Drosophila bocki. The sequence continues at coordinate 21,125 of VNJY01005939.1, forward strand.
CAACAATTGTTCAAATTTGAAAGAGTTTAGCATATTTTAAAACAAATTTAGGAATATTCGAATGCTAATTTAAGCCAACACGATTTAAAAAAAAAAAAAACAAACATTTTACATTCCCAGCTTTACATATTTTATACATTTACCGATCACTTCTATGACAGCTATATGATATAGTTGCCCGATTTTTATAAAATTTATACCAAAATTCTAGAATAGCAACAGAAGCTTATATCTCAGATTAGATAAAAATTGGTTGAAAAACAACGAAGCTATAATTTTTTTCCTATTAATTTCCCGATCGTTCCTATGGCAGCTATGGTATATCATATAGTCATCCGATTTTCATAAAATTTTTACCAAAATTCAGAAATAATATAAAATGGCAATATCTAAAAAATGGTGCAAAAATGTTGTGAAACAGCAAAGTTATAATTTTTTTTCTAAACATTTATCGAACATTTGTATGGCAGCTATATGATATAGTCGTCCGATCCGGCCCGGACGGACAGACGGACCTGGCTAGATCGACTCGGCTGTTGATGCTGATCAAGAATATATATACTTTATAGGGTCGGAAACGTTTCCTTCACTGCGTTGCAAACTTCTGACTGAAATTATAATACCCTTCAAGGGTATGAAAAGCTACTTAATATTTTTAAGTATAAGCAAATAAATTATTAAGATGTACGTATAATAAATACATTAAAATGTATTCCAATAAAATCGTTCATTGCGTTTCGCTGAAATCAGTGCTTATACTGGGTTTTTGAAATGATTTCGGTACGGTCACGTTCGACTGCATTACATTTTAGTAATTAATTTGAAAACGAGCAATTGACCAAAATCGATCGTAGCATCAATTATAGTTATATTCTATGGTTATTTTAGTCCACTTTTAGTGACGCTTCTCAGGAGAGCGCTTTAAACTTTGTATAATGGATGATTAAACTAAATGTTTCCAAAAACATATTGACGAAACACATTTTCCTTTCATCGATGTAAAACTTGGACACTATGTATATATCTAAGATATTGAGCATTATTAATACCTTGATGTGTCCAAATAAATCAGAATTTTATGATGATTTATCAACTAAATAAAAGGATTTTTGATGATTGTTTATGCCAAATTTGAATTATGGAAAGACTTAATAGGAAACAACCAATACTAATTGCAGCTGAATGGTATTTTTATACCCTTGCAGGGTATTATAATTTCAGTCAGAAGTTTGCAACGCAGTGAAGGAGACGTTTCCGACCCTATAAAGTATATATATTCTTGATCAGCATCAACAGCCGAGTCGATCTAGCCATGTCCGTCTGTCCGTCTGTCCGTCTGTCCGTCTGTCCGTCCGTCCGTCTGTCCGTTTCTACGCAAACTAGTCCCTCAGTTTTAAAGCTATCTGAATGAAACTTTGCATATAGTCTTCTATATACTCTCACTGCTATATATGTCGGAACGGGCCGGATCGGACGACTATATCATATAGCTCCCATACAAATGTTCGATAAATTTTTAGAAAACACATTATAACATGGCTGTTTTTCAACATTTTTGCATCATTTTTGAGACATAAACATTTTATATTATTCCAGAATTTTGGTAAAAATTTTATGAAAATCGGGCGACTATATCTTATAGCTGCCATAGGAACGATCGGCAAATGAATAAAGAAAAATTATAACTTCGTTGTTTTTCAACATATTCTTATCTACTTTTATATATAAGCTTCTTTTATTATTTCAGAATTTTGGTAAAAATTTTATGAAAATCGGACAACTATATCATATA
>VNJY01005945.1:0-12308 GCA_008042715.1 Drosophila bocki
AAAAATTTGCCAAGCAAAAATGAAGTTCTTTTATATTCTAAATTATATTCTAAAATATTTAATGTACGTTTTATATATACTTGTTATTATTATATCAGTAAGGCCATTAAAAAGAAGAAAAAAACGAAATTGTAAAAAAAATACACGCTCACGAAATCGGGCGGGCGCAGGTAATTTTTTGTATGTATACATTTTTTATGGGTGTCCGAAAAGACAACCTAAAAAAAGAAGAGTTAAACTGATCACCCATTTTCACACTTCCTTTTTTAGCTTGCCTTTTCAGACACCCATAACAAATGTATGGATACAAAAAATGACCTGCGCCCAATTCATGCTTGTGTGTGGGATCACCCGAAGCATTTTTTTGAATAACTCACTCGCACCCTTTCGGCAGTAACAAAAAACCACCGGGTGCCAAATACACCCGGGTGTTTCTTATTGCAGCAAATAGGGTGCCTTAAACACCCGGGTGTCTGAGACACCCGGTGTTTGGCCGGTGCACTTGTAGTTCCGGTGGCTTGCTGCAGTTCTCTGGTGCACTTGTAGTTCCGGTGGCTTGCTGCAGTTCTCTGATAGCCATGTCCGTCTGTCCGTCCGTCTGTCCGTTTCTACGCAAACTAGTCTCTCAGTTTTAAAGCTATCTGAATGAAAATTTGCATATAGTCTTCTATATACTCTCACTCTGTATATGTCGGAACAGGCCGGATCGGACGACTATATCATATAGATGCCATACAAATGTTCGATAAATTTTTAGAAAACAAATTATAACTTGGCTGTTTTTCAAAATTTTTGCATCATTTTTGGGATATGGCCATTTTATATTATTCCAGAATTTTGATAAAAATTTTATGAAAATCAGACGACTATATCTTATAGCTGCCATAGGAACGATCGGAAAATGATTAGGAAAAAAATTATAACTTCGTTGTTTTTCAACATATTCTTATCTACTTTTAAAAATTAGCTTCTTTTATTATTTCAGAATTTTGGTAAAAATTTTATGAAAATCGGACAATTATATCATATAGCTGCCATAGGAGCGATCCGTAGATGTAGAGAAAATGTCAAGCTGGGAATGTAAAACTGTAACTGTCAAACTGTAAACATAATAAGTATAGGTAAAATGTAATGAAACTCTGTTTTGTGATTGTTTTCAGTATTATAATCTATAATATAAACATCAAAACCATTCTAAGGGTATACAAACTTCGGCGTGCCGAAGTTAGCTTCCTGTCTTGTTTTATTTACATATCCAAGCCAGAGATCATTTAAACATTTTCAAATTGTACATTAAGAAAAAACTAAACTTGAATTAGAAATTTTTTTAATCTTTTGCCAAACACATTGGCTTTACACATTATATAAAGTTTCCTGTTCGTGCATCGCCCAACACATGGCTTCACGAATTCATCAACCACATTTTTAAGGAAATCCTAGTCCATCGCCAATTACATGACTTGCCGAACACTATTCTGTTTCAAACGACTTTTCCAACCGACTTAGTTCTTTATAATTTTCATCGAGCTCTTCTGGAATTTGCAATTATCACAAAACTCGCCGACACGGCCTTCCCGACAATTCACACGTCCTCATGTGCTTAGTTTTTTTTTTAGTAAGACTCTAGTAAAAATAACACTTTTTATTGTTTCCAAAACTTTTCCTAGTGTAGTTCCCCCAACACTTTTTTTATTTTTGTGTAATTCCTATAATACTTAGCACATCATAACACACCTCTAACAGAGTTTTTATTCCCTTTAACTTCAGAAATCACCAACTATTTTAATAATTTAATTGCATTGCATCTAAAGTAATGCAAAACATTATTATAGCATAATAAAATTAGTCTGGGTAGCACAAATTATCAGAGAGTCAATATTTTCTTCTCGGGCCGCCAATTGCAAGAAGTTGATGCACTATGTACAGTACAGATCAAGTGCAACTTGCGACACCAAGCACGTGCAATGGTTTTGTGTTCTTAGACATTAATGAAGTCATTCGTGATTATCTTGCCCCTTTGGCAAACAGATGCGGGCCCTGGGTCTCCCCGAAAAATTCCTGGCGTGAACTACCCATATCGAAAGTCCAGCCTATGTATTGTTTAACTAAGCTTCTAGAAAACCCATCGAAGCATCAACAAGGATGGTCTTGGCTGGGATGGTAACCAACCATGTCGACCACCTTATTTTCCACTTCTCTCTCCAGTGGAGGCTCCTGGCTTTTAGTTTTAGATGCATTTTCTTGCATTCAATTTGTCTTCGCCATGTTAGGTGTCTGTTCAGGTGGACGCCCAGGTACGTTACCACGTTGAATTCGTGGATCTGCGTGCTGTTCAGGTAGAGCGGAGGTCATGTTTGTCTGTTGAGAGCGAACGTTATGTGCTTACACTTTTGTTCATTTATTTTAATACGCAAGTCAGATAGCCACTTCTCGACTACCTTGAGGTGGTTGGCGAGCTGGGTTGTTGCCCGGACTGGGCATCTGGAACGGCTGAGGATCGCAGTGTCGTCAGCGAAAGTGGATAGTGTTAGCTGGTCGCTTGTGGGGATATCCGCTGTGTATAGGACAAATAGGGTAGGACCAAGTGCGCTTTCTTGTGGAACTCCAGCTTCGATTGAATAGGTGCCGGATGTTGTTGCGTTGCACCTCACTGCGAAGACTCTGTTGTAGAGATACGACCAAGTAATTTGTGTGTGTATGCCGGCAAGAGTGTTTTAATTTTGTGCATGAGGCCGTTGAGCCAGACGCGGTCGAGTGCTTGAGAAACGTCTAGAAATATTGCGCTGCAATATTCTCGATGTTCGAAGGCTGTGCGAATTTCTGATGTTATTCTGTTAACTTGCTCTATAGTTCCATGTTTTTCTCTGAAGCCAAAATGATGAGCTGGGATGATGTTGTGAGCTCCCAGATAAGGAATTATACGCTTAAGTAGACATTTTTCAAATAACTTGGACAAGCATGATAGTAAACTTATTGGGCGGTAAGATGACGGAATCGTGTGGTCTTTTCCGGGCTTCGGTATCACTATAATTATAGATTTTTTCAATTTAATTCGGTAGTGGCCGAGACTAACTGTAGCGCGTGGCAGTTTCACTTTGAATTAAAAAGAAAAACATTTTTTTTTTGTTTTTCAAATTATTTTTATTTGAGTAAATACATAAAAATAAAGATCAAAACTTAAATAAAAAATATTTTTTAAATATTATTTTCAATGAAAAAACCGAATTTTTCATTTTGATACCCTATAAAAAAGGGAATGAGTGGGCGTGGCACATTTTCCAATAAATATGTAAATTTTACAACAATTGGCTGTTAAATGACGTATAAAGTATTTTATTATCTTATTTGGTTCAAAAGTTATGATTTTTGCAACTTAAAATGGGAAAAGGCGCTACTGTGCGCCGTTGGCATTCCACGACGTGGAATCCACGTGGATATACGTAGATTGGACATTGATTATTTTGACTGTTGTGCTACAAGCAGCTGTATCACCATATTCTGATTCTGGACAATCGTTTGAATGGTCGTTTTCATAAATGACACAATTTCCATCATACTTTGTTGCATGGTCACCATCATAGATTCCAAGTTGCTTTGAGGCTGCCCTGTGGCCTGCTGAGCGTTTACTGAGTTTGAGGGGAGTGGATTTTGCATACCTGTTCGTAGAGCTTCGGCGTAGGGGATGCCCGTGTGGGCATTTAGCGGACCAAAAGAGCAAAAATACTACTGGAGTAGTTTTTGACTTATAATACACATTTTGTGTATTTTGTTGGCGTGTAGCTGTCGCTCGTCGCATGCGATTCTTCAGTTCCTTGTAGACTACGCAGCCTCTGTAGTTAGCCGTATGGCTAACGTATTGGGGTCTTTGTTCGCATGGCAGTGTGCGGAAATGTGGAAGTCTCCACAGACTAAGCTTTTTGAGTTTTAATCTAACTTGCAGCCATGAACATTTCTTTCACCATGTGCCTAGAAACTAGTGAATTTAAAGTATATTTAAGTCGCATCTTCAAACTTGATCTACTATTTTAGCCTTCAAGTTGTTTACATCTATGGTTAGGTTAATATGGTGAGGCCCTCTTTTGAGTCTACAAATAGATCTGGGCTCCGTTTTGGTCCACACCTCTGTTTCTGACTGCGACTTCAGCATCATCCCTAATCGTTGAGAGAAGATCATTTTGTGTTTGCGTATGCTCGCTACCCATTTTAGAATCGTGCGGTGCCCTATGTGGTGCTCTTTCCAGCAGTTGCTTGCTTTGGGTATCTCCGCTCCGCCGTATATTTGATGAAAAAGTCAATCGCTATAACGTCTAGAACTACACTCATAGCGGCCGTCGGGCATGAGCGCAAAGCCCCACGCATACCGAACGTTTTGTGATGTTGTACGCACGAGTTCTAGTGAGTGCCGTATGTCCTTATTGAATGCCCCGTATGTCCTTATTGGTCTTACCACTGCTGGATTTTACCAAATTATAAAAGCGTTTCAAAGATAAGGTCTTGATAAGTTCTATACTTGGCTTTATTAAGTAATACTTACAAATCTTCACAGAACTGCAGCGCTCTCGTCTAAAGCGCTTATATACAAATTATATAAAGCGCTTATATATAAATTAATTTGGGGTTGCTACCAGCGTGTTATGCTCCGTTTTACGGCTTAGTGGTTCAAGTTGCAAGCTTGAATAATTACAAAAATATAAGGTAAATCTAAAATTTTTTGGCAAGTCAAATTACTGAATATCTACTACTAACTCTTTCATTTCAACTTTTTATATAAGATATTTCAGTTTCTCATAATCCAAATTTAAATTATATTTGTATATAAAAAACGTGCGTCATCAGAAAGGTTGGCCTGCCATATCAGCTTCTTGTTCTTTGTTAATAAATTATTATTAATAATAATACATTATATGTCTTACATTTATAGGTTGCGGCAGCCCTACGGGAAATGAGGCGAGTAGATGAGGAAATGAAAAAGCGAGATAACGTTTTTGATCAATCAACTGATGTCGATACGAATGCTTTATCAGATTGCGAGAGGTAAGGGAGTTATTAATGTTATTCATTATAGGATCTTCCCACAGAGCTTGCATCTGCATCCACCGTCCCTGATCAAACTGCTCATAAGGTTCTTTCTTTCTCATTCTGTCCGCATCTGTTGGGCATCTAAATTTTACGCTTTTGTTGTTGGCGATAGTTTGCCGATAGCTTTGCGGTTCAACTCTGATTTCTCCTTTACAGTGAAAATTTGAACATTCACTACGGAAAAGTAAACAATGATGGAGCGGAACAATTGAAATATGAATTTTAAATTGCGCAAAGCTGCAAGCATGCCCAACTAACTCGTCGGTGCTTTCCTGTATATTCTTCCCCCAAAATGTCCCCAATTGCTACTATTTAATATAAAACGTCTACTTCTCCTTTATTGTATACAATTTGGCAACCTATACAACATACAGACTATCTTCGGGGCATTAGCTTTTGGTTAAGGAAAAATCATTAAAAAAAACGTAAATTCCTCGTCATCTAATCCATTTTAGGTTACTGCGGATAAATTCTAACGCAATCTGTGGTTATTCATTTTACTCCCACATCGGCCGTATTAGCCATCTTTGTTTACGTTTTGGAAGGGGCACAGCTGATCGATCTGCTGTAATCCGATGTCAGTGTTAAGTGTCATTTAAAGTAATTTGGGTCGTTAGGTTTGGATAGCACATTCCATTTCTAATTTAAATTAATTGTGCGGCGATCACGGAAATTTTAATCATTTTTTTTTTACAAAATTTTTTTTTTAATTAGACTTTTGCATGAATGTATTCATTATACCCTTGCAGGGTATTGTAATTTGTAATCAGATAGCTTTAAAACTAAGGGACTAGTTGGCGTAGAAACGGATTGACGGACATGGCTAGATCGACTCGGCTGTTGATGCTGATCAAGAATATATATACTTTATAGGGTCGGAAAGGTCTCCTTCACTGCGTTGCAAACTTCTGACTGAAATTATAATACCCTGCAAGGGTATAAAAGCACGCACACAAATTATATTTGTTACATACATATATATTTAACAAAATATCCAAATATCCATATTCAAATAAACATCCAAATACAAAAATATTTTTTAAATATTGTACAAAAAAAAAAACATTCGTAATTGCAGACTTGAGGTCTCAGTCGGCTTTGATTTTATAAAAATCAAAGGCGCGATTGTAGCAAAAAAAAAAAACGAGTGATGTCTGTTCGTCTGTCGAAACAATACGAAAGAGAGAGAGGGACAGCTAGACAGTGTCTAGGATTGTCGTTTGAGTGAAAAATTAAAGGGAAGAAGGAAAAGTGACGTAACGCGGCATTCAATTTGAGACTGCGCAGGCAAACATAACTGACTAGCTCGACATTGGCTGAAAAGAATATTCATTTCTCCGACATATACCCAAATCTTTAAAATTACGAAAAGGATTTTAATTTGTTTTTTTTTTTTTTTTTTATGGCTACATTGACTTAAGAGTACAATTTTAAATCGGTTTAAAGCTACTCTCTTACTTCGAAATAGGGTCGCCCTGATAAGGTTCCAAATGTCGACTGAACAATAAATATATTTATGCAGACTTCGTGACGTGCTAATCTACTGCTCTTTATCCATAGTACCCAAAACGAATCTGTCCAAAATCACATTTTTTTACTTCTTCCTATGCATGGCTTTAATTTTACTTTTTGGACAAGATCGAGGACTTTTTAAAAATACCCTAAAATGTACGAAGTCTTCCTAAAGCCGAATTCTACCACAAATTGTATAATAGCGACTTAAATAACACAAGTTTTAATAATTAAAACACTTAATATTTTGATATTAATTCATTTAATTTCAGGCTAGTTCAAGAAGAAATATACGCCCTCACGCATATTTCAGAAAGTATCAACATACCGTCAAAGCTATTTCTAGACAACGACGATTCTGGCAAACAAACAATTGAAACAGTCGGAGCTACAATTAACCAAGACACCATTGACTTAGATCATATATTTGCCTTTTTAGGCGATGCATCCGAGGGTTCATCAACTAACCCTCTCATTGACGAAATTAATCTTAAAATGAATAACTTAGTACACGACCTTAATGATGAAGTAAGTCGATTACAAATAAGAAGTTGCAAATGTTCTTTTAATTTTAATCATTTTTTTAGATAAATCTTTGCGTGCAAAACACTTCAACTGTTGATACCCGAGAAGCAGCCAAAAATGTTGGTATTAAATGCGTTTCATCACTTCCAGAGCCAACAATGCCTCCTCCACCACCACCTATTTCTAGCAATACTTTAAAAGTAAATTTAGAACCTGAGCCTATATATGAAGCAATAAGCTCAAATAAACTAATTGATGAAAAAAGTCTTCGAAATGAAGGAAATGCGATACATGAAAGTCAAATCTTAACGGAAAACGGGAAGAAGTCATTCAGAACATCTTCTCCTTTGTTGGTTAAATATGACCTAGACGACGAACGTGAGCAAAGACGTAAACAAAGAGTAGAGAAAAAAATTCATCAGCTAAACTGTTATGAGGAGAATCAAAAAGAAACTATCATCGATGAATCCTTTTACAATATTCATGAATTTGCGGAGAATTATTTCAACACACACGATAGTTGGAATGACAGTACTTTAATAGCTACATTAACTCGAAAGGAGAAAAAACATAACATGATGTCAAAACACGAGATGACTGTATTTACTAAGTCTGATAAAATTGCAACCTCCCATATTCACATGTATGACCCAGAGAATGTTTTATTGGCGTGTAATATATTCAGAGTAAGTACTTATTCAGTGTATCTACAGTATGAAAACATTGGCTGCGTTTATCAGAATAGCATGATCAATGATTAGTGATGTATCAATTATCAGTGATCAAGTGTGTTATGTGGAACGTTCATGTACATTATGTCATCGTAAAAACAACCATCTGATTTGGTTTATTATAGTATACTGGCTGTACCCTACCACACTTCCCTCAAGAAATGAAGTACACAATGTAATACTTGTGGGTATACAATATATTTCGTTTATCCATTCTCCACGTAAATAAAAAGCTATCTGGGTTGTCTAAACGGAAACACACAACATACAATTGTCCGTGTGAAAAGCAATACGCATCAAAATCAAAACCACAAAATTACCAATGCCAATAGAATGGAAAACTGCTCTCTTAAATTAGAGCGGTGTATCAGTCGGGGTATCCTAGGAATGAAGACATCTCCATCTTTGAAAGGTCCTGTTAAGATCGTTGCTTCCACTTCGTTATTCATCAACTTCTTCACCGCAAGTCGCTCGTCGTTGCAGAGTTTGGGTTGATTAATATTCCGGAGCATAATTATTGGAACACCCATTTTTAAGTTCAATATGTGGGGTGGCATCCATCCTAGCAGATCAAAATCAAAATTTCAAATTGTCTCCACCACGCGCTATGGGGCGAACAACCACCTTTTCTGGCATAAACCCATTTTTTAAAAGTTCTTAAAATAACTTGAGGTCTCAGTCGGCTTCGATTTTATAAAAATCAAGGGCGCGACTGTAGCTAAAAACAACAAAAAGACCTTTTTAATAGACAAGTAGCAGCTGTGGTTACGATCGTTTCGTTGGCGCTACCCAACTCATCGGACCACTTGCTAACTATTGCTAATTTTCTTGGTACTTTACCTTCAATCTAAGCTTAGACCCGTTGGGAATCGTAAGCTTCGATGTAAAGGCAGAAGCAAACCCCGAAAATCGGCAATAGTTCTTTTTGTTGTTTTTAACCAGTTGTTTGGCATGCAAGTCTGTCAGACTTGCGATAAGCCAAGCTTTAAAGCTTCTACGTATGGTGGCGTGGGTTTTTTTGGGGTGAATCTCCCCTTTGGTTTAGTTTTGTTTTTGTTAGCATCGACCTATATTTGTTAGCATTCGTACCCATAATCTTGTATAATTTGTAACCCTTATAAATTATATAAAATTTAAGTGTAGTCTAATATAAAAATTGAGTTACTAAGTGAGTCCAGCTCTCTCCACCTCTAAAACTGGATATATATTGTAGAGCTGGTAATTCTTGTTACATTCTGTGAGTATCAAAATTAAAGGTGCTAATCTTACATCTGCAAAATAGCGAGTTTTTGCCTCTGGAACGTTAAAACGACCAAAATTGGTACAGATATTGAAATTTTTATTTATTTTATACTAAATCTGTATACATTCGTCATATTAGAGAAAACTAGATAGTTTCATTTAAGTTTTTTTGAAGGGAGGTAATCTTGGGTCCGATTGGCTATCAAGCCAATCTCAAACCTCACCTCGCCGGGCAACTACACCTTCAAACTCACTGTGACCACTCGAATAACATCACCAACTCCACACTGCCACCATAGCAGTCCTCAAGGAAATCGACTATGCCCCAGTAGCCTATGCCGGGGATGCGGTGATCTTGTATCTGGCAAACAATAATGTCACCTTGAATGGAACTGCCAGTTCGGATGATCACGATATTGTTGCCTGGGAATGGACCAAAGATGCCAGCGATGAGGCCAACACAAGAACCCCTTACGTTCAACTGTCCATTTTGTCTTTGTGCTAAAGGTCACCGATGGCAGTGGGCAGTCCAGCACGGCCAAGGTGTATGTTTTTGTGAAGCCGCTAACAAATTCGCAGCCAATTGCCGAGGCTGGCACAAACAAAACCACCAGTTTGCCCATCAATTGGGTGCTGCTCAATAGCTCTGAGTCTAAGGATGACATTGGTATCATGAGGTATCAATATAGGCAGCTAAGCGGGCCTAATAATGCAGCCATATTGATGTTCAATTCATCGATTGCCAATGCCACCTCCTTGACGTTGGGTCTCTATAAGTTCGAGTTGAGTGTAGCTGATGAGAATAACAACACGGTCGCAGACACCACTTGGGTGAAGATTGTGCAGGAACGCAATGCCCCTCCCGTGGCCAATGCTGGCGGAGATCATAGCATCACCTTGCCCGCCACAGCCATCTCTTTCAATGGCTTCAAGTCCTGGGATGACCTGGCAGTGGTCAAGTACATTTGGACACGCGAGGACAACTGCTTGGCAGCTGGTGTCGTGGTGGCAGACACAGACAAGCAGCCCATGATGATTCAAACAAACCTAGTCCAAGGACGCTATGTCTTCAAGCTCACAGTGAGCGATGATCAGGGCCTAACCAGCTCGGATACTGTGAGCGTAAATGTCCACCCCGATCCCTTGCTGAACCACCTGGTGCAAATGACCCTGCCCATGGGCGTCTTTGTGCTCTCTCAATCCGAGCTGGATTCGGTGGTTCAAAAACTGCAACTTTTGCTGGGCGATGAGAACAAAATCCAGGTCAGAGAGCTCAAGTATGAATGCGGCTGTTCTGGTCTTTTATGTGAACGATGGCCAGAGAAAGCCTTTGAATGGCATCCATGTGGAGCGACAGTGACAGAGGGCTCAACTCCAGAAGGATGCCTCCATACTGGGGCCCTATTTGTGGATATTCGCACCACAGTTTGGCAGAACGATTGCAATCCCACAACGAGAGCATGTATTTGTGAAGCATTTTGGATGCCTTCGGCAGGTTACTTCTTTAGCAATCAAGAGGCCAATTGTGATTGGTCCATTTTGTACGTGTTTGTGGGCGTAATTGTGGGCTGTCTGCTCATGTCAGGAGTATTTTGGGGCATTGCCTGCGTTTGCAGGCAGTCAAAGAAGCCGCGTCTTCGCTAGAAAGTGCAAAAGAGAGCATGTATTTGTGAAGCATTTTGGATGCCTTCGGCAGGTTACTTCTTTAGCAATCAAGAGGCCAATTGTGATTGGTCCATTTTGTACGTGTTTGTGGGCGTAATTGTGGGCTGTCTGCTCATGTCAGGAGTATTTTGGGGCATTGCCTGCGTTTGCAGGCAGTCAAAGAAGCCGCGTCTTCGCTAGAAAGTGCAAAAGTATGCCTTGATAGGCAACCAGGAAGAATTGGCAGCCAGTTATTCGCGCAACACTTCCCTGACCGAATCGGAGACGGATTTCCTGTTCGAGACACGCACAGAGTCCAATGGAAGACTGGGAAAGCATAGGTCGAACAATTACAACGGAGGAAGCAGTGGTGGCAGTGGCGGCTCCTCTGGTCGCGATGGCCACAAGTTGATGGATCAAAAGCTGGGCCGCAAGATAAAGGCATAAACTTAAGCAAAACGAATATATGTGTGTGTTAGTCTATCTACTATACACAGGGGTGGCGACACATAAATCCCAGTGGATTTCAAAAGGAACTCGATTTGGAATCCATAGCCTTTTCTGTGCCACCCCTGAACAGTGTGCGTGTGTGATATCTATGTGGGATCCGGTAGTGTTGATGGAGTGGCCAGAGTCACCAGGAGCGGTCTCACCTACTAGTTTCTGGCTCCTTTCTTTTAAATACTACAATGAATACTGATAGCAGTGTTAAGCTCTGGCAACTCTTCGTAAGGCAGTCGCCGCCAGAATCTACCTTTGATCGCACACGTTTGGATAAGCACAAATATATAATCTATGTTTTGTAAAATTAAGTTACAAGTTTTTCTATATATATATATTTACTCGGAGATTTTTTGAACTTTCTGCATACCTGTATGTACACGTGAAGCCATAATTTTCCTTTATGTGTAATTTTTTTTACTTACTGATCTTTACTTGTATTAAGAGCAACTTTACATATTTCTTTTAGTATGCAGTACTTATTTTACATACAAAATAGCAAAAACAATTTTTTAACACTGAAAAATGAAAAAGGTTTAAACCTTAAAAGAGCGAGACCACGCCCATTTTCAGTTAAACATTTTTTTTCTTTTTCAGATTAAACTTAATTCAAAAAACAGAACTTAAAAATATTAACGCGTCTTAAAGTTATTAATTAATGCCACAAAAAGTGGTCGTGCGCCCCATAGTGCAATGCACAGTGGGCCAAGTACCTCTGCTAGCGCAATTTTATTTACAACTCGGGTAAATTAATTGGTATTGTTTGGAGGGGGGTGGCTTTAACCTGAAATGCACTCGAAATAAAAACACGTCGACTTTCGGGTTTTTGCGCGACGCACTATGGTTTTTTCCCCGTTTTTTTTGGCATAAAGTCATTTTTTTTGTTAATATTGAACTTTTTTTTTTTTTTTTTAATTTTTAAAGACCCTAGACAGATAAAAAAAATATTTAACACTAGCGGACCCGGCGAACTTTATCTCGCCCCAACTTCGACTGATTAAAACAAATTAAATTGAGACGTTCCGTTTCTACTTTGACGTACATGTCGAAACAGTACTGTTGAAACATCATCAA